>OMLM01005315.1:56462-83759 GCA_900302695.1 Helostoma temminkii | reverse complement strand
TGGGGTTAGTGTTTGATAGTAACGTTCACACATTGCCCTTTGTTAACTTTCATCTTTATTCAGATGTTATTAAGACTGTTCAAGCCTTAATTTTTGTGTTGAGTTATTAGAGATGTATTCAGATGCTTAACAACATTGTTTTTGTTTGTGATTATGTGTATGTGTGTGGGAAGTTGATTGATGTTGTTATTGGGAAAAATGATGGACAGTGCAGTGCTAAACAGAAATGAAAGGAAAATTAGGGAGGGACAGAAAGTACAATGACAAGAAAACAGTCAAAACAGCTTGTGTCTTCACTGACTAATGGGAGGGCATTGTTCTGGCATGTGATGCTAGATGCTCAATAACACAACATATGCCATGCAATACATTCATTTGTCCAGGAGCATCATGCTGTACCATCTGATTTTAATAAAAAAAAGTCTGTGAAGTTGAAGTGAAATAAGACGATGACCCTGTTGCAAAAAGTTGGCAACTTGCAGGCAAAAGTTAAGTTCACACTTGGTGTGAAATTATTAAAAAAACAACATTGCAAGTAAGAAAATCAAATTATGTAGCACCTTTTAATAGCAAACAATACCTCACAGTATTTTATAATTAAATAGTGCTGCTAACGACTAGCGGCCTGTCCAGGGTGTACCCTGCTCCAGCACACCCACGACCCCTACAGGGACTAAGCGGTTCAGAAAATGGATGGATGGATGGATATATGGTGCTACTTGAGTGTGCTCTGGGTTTCAGAGTTAGAAAGTTTGTGTCACATGTCCCTGGCCTTGTTGATCAGTGAACTTATGTCAGTGGAGTTACAGTATTAAACAAACTGTACAGAAGTTTTTTTTTTTTACGTTTTTATTATTTTACTAGTAGTTGACTATAATGACAATTTTATATGCCTCCTTAAAAACAACCTTTTTAATCCTGCTGGCATCGTGGCTGTAGTGATAGCCCACCACTTTGCTCCAGACTGGGCTATGTTAACATCTAATTGATGGATCACCACTTACTATGGTGCTCAGTGGATGAATCTTAGTGGCTTTGGTTACAGTGACATTTATTTCCCATTTGGGATTGCTGGTTAACCCTTAACTATATCTATAATCATGATCAAGTCTTTTTTCAATACTAATGATGTTCCTATTTGCTAATTAGTACTAATTAACAAATGTTTGCTGATATACTGTTTGCTATAGATAAGGTCATTGGCCATAAACTTAAAGTTTCTACCATAACATCCAAGCTGAGGCTTGGCTGAGGAAGTACAGTTGTATCAAAAAAAGCAGGATATGACAAACTGTAGATAGATTAATGAGCTATATGACATTTTGGCTGAAGACATAAAAACATCAGATGTTTCTTATGTTGCTTTATTTTTTACTTTGGCTACATTAATTAATTAATGGAACCTTAGTGTGCAGCCATCTGTTTCTTATTTTGTGGCACACCAAGATTTTGGTACACAAGGTGCCTTGTTGATCCTACAAGTTATTTTGAAACACATTAAACAGCAGTGAAAAGGGTTTAAGATACAGCAAGTGGTGACCAAGATAAATTTGTTTTTTATTTATAAAACAGGTTTTTTAAATGTTATATTCTTAGTGAATAAAACTATTTTTTTAAATCTAGTTTTCTTTTATTTTTGTGGATGCTATTACATCTACATCTCTGTGACTTGAAACAGTGACAAGGGATCACAAATAGTGGTTCCTAGAGAGTATTTTCCCAATCCTAAATAGAGGCCTGATGGTAAAACGGACTGACAGATGTATTGGCATCTGCATGTATCATTCTTGGCAGATTGATTGTTAACATATGAACAAATGTTCTGCTTTATAGAAGACTATGAGGCAGGAAAAGTGATGTATTTTTGTCCCTGCTGCCTATTTTCTCCTTCTCTTTGTCTTTTGGTACGATTTTGTTTCTGATCTTCGAGTATGACAGATGATATTAATTATATTTATTTTTAAAAAGCGGGATTCTCCATTATGAGCCCTCTCTGCTTAACTCTTCTTGTCTGATGTTGCTCATCACTGGAGCTTCACCAGTTTGTTGATTTTATGGAACAAAAACAAGCAGAAGGTGGTCTTGTCCTTGAGAAAGACGAGAAACAAACACACACAAATGCGAACACGTACACGGCTGTGCAAAGAAACCCACACTACACACAGGCAGTCACAGGCACCCGTACAATCATTCAGATGTAGCAAGCACACACTTCTGAAGACACCTTGGGGAAGCGCTGTATAATTCAGGCAGCGACAACCTAAATTAAACGTAAGTTTCCAGGGCAGGTTTGGTGGAGAGGAAGAAGAAATCAATCAGCTCATTTTTATGGTGCATGTGGTGGAACAAACATGTTGAAAATACTGTTTACACATACTTATATACCACATAATTGTGGTTGTTGCCTAGATTGAAATATTTGTTTTGGCAGAAAGTTTTTCTGTATTTGTTGCTATCAATCCAACCTTGGATGCGAGGAAATGCTTTAGAAATTGATTTTACAGTAAATAACTGAATATTTGATAACTATGATGATCCCTTTGGCAGAAATGTATTAACTCCTACGTCGAAGTATCCCCACTTCACCACGCAACCTGGATTCTTATCAAGTTGTGTATTGGATGTTCCTACTGCCTGTGGGTTCTTGTTGAATTTGTTGAATCGTCCAATGGTCCACTGTGTGTGTGTGTGTGTGTGTGTGTGTGAGAAAATGCGCAGTATCTCACTGACATTTCCTTACATGTCAAGACATAATATGTACATATGTGCCAACCACAGAAACCAGGGTTTTTCAGTAGGTGCAGGTGTGTGCGCCCACTGAGCTGTGGCTGAAGGTGCCACTCATACACTCACACAGTAAACTCAAAACAAAAATTTCTCTTAATCTAAAATAATCAAAATGAAAACAATCAAATCACCACGTTATGAAAATGCTGTTATGTTTTATTTAGCTTTTAGTCTGTTGTATACTACCTTTTAGAAATTTGTATGATTTGGCCACAGAGTCGGCATAAAGAGGTCTGAACTGCCCCTGAAGAAGAAAACTATATATTAGGCCACACCGCCTGTTGTGTGAATGTGTACATGCATGTGAAATTGGTAAAAAGTTTTGATTATATTTATCTGTAGAGATCAACAGCATTATTGTCCCTTAGCAAAAATGATTCTGTTGATAAATGATCCAAATATTTGTTGCTTGTGGTACTGTTCTATGCCTTCTGTGCTTTTTTTTACTCCTTTTTGCCAGTCACATGCCTGCAAACTATCATCATTCATGTACCTCGATGTTGCTTCAAGATAGTTGTGCCTTTTGGCCAATCTAGTGCTAAGAGAATGCAGCACTGCATGATAAGTATTTGTCAAAGCAAGATGTTTAAATGTTAATAATTCTGTTAAATAACTATTTGAAAGACATCATGAAAGACTTTATATGCATTCATGTCCAAGTCTGTGTTCACTAGAGACAGATACCCTGCATGCAACATTAAAAATGCATACTGTATTTATTTTTTGTATGTTTCTATCTTCCACAGATGGTTTAAGTGGTCCAATAGTCCAATGTTACGTGTGTGTGTGTGTGTGTGTGTATTTGTATTAATGCCTGCCTATTGTATTTATGTTCTTGTGTAAATTCAATGGGGGCTTTAACAAACTTCATGGACGGTTGACGCCATACAGGGCTCTCTTTCATTGCTGCACATAAACACACACATGCAAAAACACGTGTCATGCCTTTGTGTTTTTTTTTCCAAGCTGATGTACACAAAGTAATTCAGGTGAAACATTTCTTGATCAGATTACAGGGGACAGACATTCACCCACACATGTATACATGTGGTATACATGTAAATTAAGACATACTGTTGGGCTCAAGTTTGAAGACCAATATAAAAAGATGAAAGAGGAGACCATTTATGTTTTTTTGCAAACATGAATTCTCATTTTTTATGTATTGAATAATGCACAACTGATTTGAGCTGTCTTTCTTTCCTTCTAGGATCCCAGGTCAAAGCATAAGTTTAAGATCCACACCTACTCCAGCCCGACTTTCTGTGACCACTGTGGCTCTCTGCTCTATGGCCTCATACACCAGGGCATGAGATGTGATCGTATGTGCACTGTACACACTCACTCATGTCTATGTCTGTGTTGAGTTGATGATGTTGCTGACACATACTGAATAATGTCAATCTTGTTATGACATTAGTAAGGTCACATTATTGTTGGATATTATACTGAATATTCCAACATTGTTACTGAAAGTAATACGTAAAGTGAGGAGATTATACTCTCAAACAACACCATTAGATCTCTGTTGTGTGCTTTTGTACGTATTTCCCAGACTGCATGATGAACATACATAAGCGCTGCGTGGCCAACGTGCCGAGCCTGTGTGGGACAGACCACACTGAGAGGAGAGGTCGTATCCAGATCACTGCTGAGATCAAGACTAATGTACTCACCGTTACCAGTAAGTGCATCTCAGACAAAAACATTTATATAGTCATGAGATAGATTACTGTAGAATACCTGTCATCTATCTCCCTCTGCTGTTCAACCTATGCAATGACATGACAGAGCTCAAAGAGACATGAGACTGAGAAAATATTACTGTTCAATTTATATTACCTAGGTGTAAATATGATAACTAAACACTGAAGTATTCTATACATTTAAAAATAACCACAATGTACTTGATTCAGTAGAAGCTGAATATACTGTTTGTCATAGTAATGTATATTGAATATGCAGGTTTAGGGCTGAACTATAACAACAGCCGTTAATCTCAATGTCGCTTGCATTCCCATCATACTATTTAGTAGCATACTTACAGTGTTTACACATAACTGATATCTAGAATGTCAGAGGATGTTTTCAGGATGCATTCCTTTCTGGTGTATTGAAAATATGTGTATACTCTATTTTAGTCTATCACCACTTCTTGCACTCTTGTAGTGCTTTGTGTGGCCTCTGGGTGGCAGCAGATGTTTATTTACTTTTCTTTGTATCTGTTGACTAAGGTAATAGCCTCTGTATGCCTCACTGAGAACTTCCATGGCAATTTCCGTGATACAGAAATTAGATTTCATTGTATGTGGAATAAAATACATTTGTGCTAAATTAACTAACACAAATACTTAATTGGATTTAAATGCAAACGTGAAAGATTTGTTGCCTTAAATACAAACACAGCCATCCCCATATCCCAAGTTTGGCTGCTTTTCGTATGGATTAATAAGTCTCAGCACGCACACATTTGTCTCAGCTAAGTCCTGGTGAAATAGTTATGAGACCTTGAATAAAATATAGTTAGTATCATTACGAAATCATGGTCACAACTAGCAAGAATTATATTTTTCAATATTCACACAATGATTGTAAAGGAAGCGTACTGATATTGTGTTATATCCTGTGTCTGGCCAGTTGTGAGCATTTGTAGCTGATATGCAGGGGCAGAGGAGATACAGTACTTGTTTGTGTCCACAGGGGTCAGTGTGCAGCCATCAGTCTGCAGCTTGCTCCCTTATTGCAGGGAAGTAGGGGGGAAAAAAACAACACAGAGAGAATTGTAAAACCACTAGGAATTATGCTCCAGCCTAACATAGCAGGAGCTGGAGGAAATGGCGGCTACACTAAGAAAGCCATTTATGCTGTGGCTTTAATCAAAGCAACTGACGTGTGTAAAGGACCCTTCATTCGTTGCTTTTGTGTCAGCCTGACCCTCCCTTTGCCGGAGAGATCAGAGCTGAGGGTCAGTGGCAGCACCTATGGCTATGGAGGATCATCATCTAGTTCAAGGACACTGAGATTGGGGCTTTTAAAGGTGCCTTTCATTACTTTGGTAATGCCCCCTATGCTACTCTAATGATGATTCCCAAACATATGTGTCAAAGCTTCCAAAAGAAGATTAGTAAAATAAGAGAAGTTACTTTCCTGCCATTTTATGGACACCCAAAAGTCCTTGTCCTTCATGTCACCACTGCAGACTAATATAATAACATTAATATATTGTCACTGCACTCACACCAGAAGAGGAAATGTTAGTGGATTTATACATTTGTACATGTCGGGCTTGGAGAACAAACAAATATGTATGTGAAAACCTTATTTTAGATTTTCTTTTTTTCAAATGCATAATGAAAACCTTCAAGATGGACTAGTAACTGCTACACTGTCATGTAGTACCATGCTAGCCAAACCAGGAGGGTTTAAATTACAAGATAATTTGAGTAATGCCCCTTAACTTGTGGATATTATTTATGCTCCTGTTTACTCAAAATATACACTACATAATCTTTCAGGAAAATGCCTCAGTGGAATCACTGACAGACTACAGATGACTCATCCCATTCCAGTCACTGAAGTAACAGCTCTGATAGACATTTAGTCAAAGGTGATAAGTAACTTAGTACATTTACTCAAGTACCTTACTTAAGTATATATCGTGTATATATACACTACTACATATATTGTAACAGTGTTATTACTAGTTATTTTGTACAGGTTTAGGCTATTAAAAATATTGTGAGCTAATAAAGTGCTGATGTATCATTCATAGATGGTAGCATGGTAGCATTTTTTGAGATTAGGATTAGACGTTATTTTTAAAAGAAAGGATCCAAACTCTGTCTGTACAATATGAAAAATCAATACAATTTCACCATCCTTGATAGTATTACCTAGATTTTAGGTAATACCATTATTAGGACTGACATAACATATTAGGACTTTATTAGTTTTGTAGGAAGTTTGCTAGAAAGTATTGGACAGAACAAAAATCCTACTTAGACTGAGATGTGGCTATTTAACATGGGAGAAGGTGCACAGCCAACACCCATACAGTACAGTTCTGCTGTTACTGCACTGTTATCTCCGCTCACCTTCACTGTAGAATACACACAATATGTCTCTATCGTTCTCTCTCAGACACTCACACAGGTCTGCACAGACTCGTACATGCTTGTTGCCACTACAAAAGACTTATATACAAGCAAGAATTTCAAACAGTGCATCCACAGCCACATGGATAGACCAATCCATTTACTCACTTAAAAACAAATACAGACAAAGTACTCTATTTACTTTACTAAGTGCCTTAAGAGACTATTTGGTATGCTACCCCCTTCAAAGCTCCCCTCAACCAGGATTTGATGGTCGCTTTATTGAGCATCATCTAATATTTATTGACCTGCTCCGCTGAGGTTTTAATGCTGGCCGTTGGGTCTGTGCTGTGGTTAACCTAGGAGCTAAGCATAGCATAACACTTTAACAGCATGAAAACTTCATTTGTTCGACATGTTGTGGTTTTCACACACTGGGCAGCTCTCCTTTCAGACCTGGATTGAAAGAATGTCACATATACAGTGCTGTAAGAAATTTTGGCCCGCTCTTCCATGCAGAATTATTGTAATTCAGCCACACTGGTTTTCAAGCATGAACAGCCTGTTTAAGGTCATGCCACAACATCTCAATTGGATTCAAGTGTGGACTTGCCTTTTTTCTTTGAACCATTCCGAGGTGGACTTGCTGGTGCGAATCAGATCATTGTCCTGCTGCATAATCCAAGTGCACTTGAGCTTGAAGTTACGTACTGTTGGCTGAACATTCTCCTTAGGGATTTTCTGATAGAATGCAGAATTCATGGTTCCATCAATTATGACAAGGCATCCAGGTCCTGAAGCTGCAAAGCAGCCCCAGACCACCACACTACCACCACCATGTTAGACTGTTGATATGTTCTTTTAATGAAATGCTGTGTTAGTTTTACACAAAATCTTTAGCTTTGGTCTTATCTGTCCACAGAATATTTGCCAAAAGCCATGTTGGCAAATCTGAGACAAGCCTTTGTGTTTGTTTACAGTATGTGTGTGGAGGAGAAAAGCTATTTGTGTGTGTGCGTGTGTGTGTTTTCATGATTTTTTTACTAGCTGCCTAAGACACAGCACCACCATCCCAGTTTTGGGTAATTGGATATGACCTCACAACTTGACGCGCAACAACATTTGCGCTCACACACATACTTTACATACACATACACTCAAAACTCAATCGCTTGGGATTTTATGCCACTAGAATACAATTACAATCCAATAACAGACACCCACAAAAGAGGGATTAGTGTTGGGACTGGCAACCTTCATCTGGTCATTAAAGAAAGATCTGGGAACCCAAGGCTTTAACCCCCCTTACTTCTCTAGGGGTTCTGGTGTTTGTGTTGATTGTTTGTGTCTAATTCACTTAGGTTTCAGAGGAGAATTGTGGTGTTACTATCGATTAGGTACTTTTCAAATTCAAGTCACACGCCTACACACAAGATTTGAAGAGACCTGCTATTGGTATTTGTGCATTTGTGCACTGTACCCACGGCATAGTATGTACAGAACTGTGAGTAGTGTGGATAAGTAGTAATTATATTCTCAGTAATGAGAATTTCTCCTTGTAAAATCTGGCTCACCAAATCAGCCAAGTGTCCATACCACCTTCTCAAATTAATAAATTAAAAATAAATAAATAAAATATTGCTGTCCCTAAAATTGTGATTATTAAAATAACTATAATTACATTTAGTTATATTAGGTCATTTTCTAATGTGACAGTACCAAAATATTTAATGTAAAAATGTTTTGTATCCGTTTGTCTCAGAGCAACATTTAATTATAATATTGCAACTTTTATTCTTCCTAATAACCATTTTAAATAGTAATAATAATAATAATATATAATATGCAGAATTCATTGTCATTTTCATTTGTAATGATTTATAATTTGTAATTGTCAAGCTGTGGTGTCACACACATAAAATCATTTTACCTTTCTGTCTACAAAATGTTGTTACTGATGCTTTCTTTAAATCTGACTCAATAAAGATCTCACTTTCTTGTCAACTAAATATTTTTTTTCCTCCATCTCTTACCAAATCAAATTCTTTTCTTTCCTCTTCCCATTTTTGTTTCCTCTCCAACTCCCTCCAGTCAAAGAGGCCAGGAATCTGGTTCCTATGGACCCCAATGGTCTGTCAGACCCCTATGTGAAGCTTAAACTGATCCCAGATCCCCGCAGTGAGAGTAAACAGAAGACCAAGACCATAAAGTGCTGCCTCAACCCTGTCTGGAATGAGACCTTTAAATTGTAAGATTTTATTACATTACATTTGGTAATTACATTTCTCATTTAATGTATCTTTTTGCCTGTCGTTCCCTTTTTTGTGTTCTTTCCACAGTCTTTCCCAGTTTTATCTCTTCTTGCATCTCTTTCACTCACAGTGCAGTGCTTTAAGAGTATCACATCATGCTTGTCTTTCCAAGTACATCTAACCACTGGGGCTCAGATAAAAACATCTGGCTCCTTATACTCATAAATCCTTGCTTGTGGGTTCAGTTACTGCAATTGGCTCCTATTACATTCTTAATAGGGCACATCACAGTTTGCGGAGAAGAAGGCAGAAATTTGTATTTTCAGTGATCTGGGTGCAGATGTTCAGTTTGAAAGGCATTTTCGCCAATTATCTTATTTATTATTGAAATAACAAACTAGATAGATGAGAAAATATCTACAATAACAGCTGTATTATTTGTAAGCTATTTGGGAAATTACCATGTATGTGAATATCAGAAGAGTGAGATTAGATGCTCTTCAGAGGACACAAATTGTTATGGAAGGACAAATAAAACTATAATTTCAAGATTATATCATGATATAATAACGAAACATTACATGGTCATCATCCAGTTGTTGTCCTTGTTTCTCTCCTAGCCACCTGAAAGAGTACGATAAGGACCGCCGTCTGTCGGTGGAGGTGTGGGACTGGGACCTGACCAGCCGCAACGACTTCATGGGATCATTGTCCTTTGGCATCTCAGAGCTCCAGAAACTAGGAGTGGATGGATGGTGAGATGAAAGGAGGGATGAATGGAGGAGGTGATGGAGAGACATGAGGAACAGCACAGGTAGAAGAGGAGATGGAAGTGTGAGGGTGACCTTGTTCATTACTGCACTGTTGGAGAAATGCTTTAGTTGGAGCTCTTCTTTTTTAATCTTGGTTATACTCAGTTCCAAAGCATCTCTACCCTGTCTCTTTATCTCTGCTTCCTTATCTCTCCATCGACATCCCTCCCCCCTCTCTCTAGCTCAGTCTCTGTATCTTCTTCTCATTTTGCTGATGCTGCCCTGTCAGAGTTTTTAATGAGATGCCATCGTTTGAGGTGCAATGGTGGAGGTGGAGAGATGCCATTTAAAAACCTGACTTTCAGAACAGAGAACCTGTACAAGTTTGTTTTCATGTGTGTCGACGTGCAGCGCCAAAGCCTCACACCTGCTTGCACCACCAGAAAAATAAGAAAGATAGTGATGCATAAAATTGGGGGTTAAAGCTAAAATAATGTATGATCCTATATGTTAATGGCCTCTATAGGAGGCAATTGAAATGAGGCTTAAACAAGTGAGGTACAACACAGCCAAAAGCTACTGTTATACAGGGAGAACAATATTTCAGAACTTTCAGTTTCATCAGATATAAATTCCAAAGGAAGTTGGGGAAGAGATGTGGGAGTGAGGCCGTGTACAAAGTTAGGCAGCTTGTTGCACCTCCATGACACCACTGAAGAGATGGAGAGGAAGAGCTGTGCTTAGGGTCTTTTAATGTGTGGTGCAGGGACCAGTGGGTCCAGTCAGTGGTGGTAGTGAAGCTGTTCACTATAGTTTCAACATTCCTTTTTAAATGAGGTTATGTTTGTATTAATGTACATATTTTGCTTAAGTATATCAATGTAACTGGAGTTTTCTTCTGGAAATAAGTCAGCAGAGATTTACATGATTGTTTGGACAGCAATGTTTGTTTGAAAAACTAAAATTACTTGCCGACATGGGCAGTGATGACTATAAAACAAGTCAAGAAACAAAAGGATAATCTGGAATCTTATCGATAAAAGTGGTTACAGTGATATGAAAAGATGTCTGTAGACATAACTTATTAGGTAGGGTATTAGTTGTAAAGGGGTCCAATATGAAGAATAGTGTGAAATGACAAGCATGTCAGTTGTGTATTGGGGCTTTACTAGAACACCATGAAAGAAGGTGAATTACCAAAATGACCAAACTATTCTTTAGAGCTTTAAATCAGTGCACAAACTGTCAACAGTCTCAGCTAATGGCAGCAGTTAAATGCTTAAATTGTAAGCTAATGTTAACTAATTGAGACTTGATTTGACAGAAGTTATTCTCTCTCTTCAGGTTTAAGCTTCTCTCCCAGGAAGAAGGCGAGTACTTTAATGTTCCTGTTGCTCCAGAAGGGGAGGAAGGCAATGAGGAGCTACGGCAGAAATTTGAAGTGAGTGTGTTCTGGTGTCTTTTTCTTTTTATGTGGAAGTGTGTGTATCTGTGCCTGCATATGTTTGAATGTGTTGGTATGGTAGGCCTGTGAATGTGTGTGTGTGCACTATGCATCTTTGTGTGTCTGTGTGAGAGCCTCTTTGGGAGAGCTGTTAGCACTTGGCAGGCACACTTATAGTACCATCCGGTCTGGCACACTGCAGGGCCAGACGTGCGTGTGTGTGGCTGACCAGTAGGCCCACTCATCAACACATTTGGAAGAGGAGAGGATAACCCCGCTCTGTTGTTCCTCTTTTTTTCTGCTTTTTTCCTCTCTTCTTTCTGTCTGACACAAGGTTGGACTTTGTTTATTACATTGTCAGAGGACAGTGTCACTTTTGTTTTCTTATCTGTCCCTGGCTGTCAGCGCCTCGATTTGTGGTTTAAGGTTAGGTTTCAGAGAGTTATGAGCTATAGCCAGGAACTGGTTAGCATTGCTGAAAAAAAGAGAAATATCTAGTCTTGCTTTATCCTAAATCTGCTCAGAAAAAAAAACTGGTGCATAACACAAGTCTGAGAAACTAGAAGTCGGCAGGGTCTTGTCTGCCTGTTTATCTCCTGCCGCTTCCAACAATCCAGTTCTAGTGAATCAGGACCAAGTTACTTTAGACTTGAAATTCACCAAAAGGTCTGTTCCTTAATGAGAGCAGATGATGTTACTGGAGAGACTTTTTTCTTAGTTAGTTCCCTGAGCACTTCTCCCCAGCTATGCACCTCCACCTCCTTTTTGTGGATTTTAAGTCCTCTCTTGGAATCCAGGCCTCAGTTCAGGTCCTGGCCTGTGTTTTGCAGGACTAATAGCTAGCAGCATATAGACTAGAGTAGAACCACTATGCTAAATTAAAGGGATCAATATCTGGGACCTTTCCTAATCTTCTAAGGTATATTCATTCATTGAATATATAATCCCAGTCTTGTATAATAGATATATAAGTGCTGGGAAATAAGATTATGTTCTTTGTTAATAGTGTGGAGAGTTTAGAGACTTGATGTTAGTTTCCACGGTTTCTGTCCCACCTCTTTCTCTTTATTTTGCTTCCCTCTTTCTCCTTCAGTTATTGGTTTTGACCTCTGTCACCTTCAGTGCCCCCTGTGTGTTTCTCTCTATCTGTTTTTCCCTTCTTTCTGTCTTCTCAAGGTCATGGTCCTCAGACGTTCACTGAGACACACTCTCGGGGGGCCAACTATCACACAAACACCTGCACTTATACACACAAGCTTGAAAACAGCCTCTAGGGTGAAGCGCTCAGAGAAATGGAAGAGAGAAAGAATGACACTCTGACAAATGAAGAGATTTGCCTCCATTTCACTGTATGCAGATTGACACATACACATGCACAGATGATGCTCCCAGCAATAAATAATGCATATTATGGGTATGCATAAAAACACATACGCACAATCATGTCTCACTAGGACACTTACTGACATAATGCATGCCCTTGCACCTTACCCTGACCCTAACAACCAAACCTAAATGCTGAACCCTAATTGTTATCCAAACCTAACCTAAACCTAATTTTAACCGTAACCCTTAAATCTAATCTTAACCCCCAGAACCCTTTCTGAAGTTGTGAGGACCGGCTAAAATGTCCTCACAACAGTACTTAGCAATGTACTTAAATGCAGTTTTGAGGTACTTTATTTGTTGTCCACTACAATTCATATATAAATGTACATTTTACTACAGTACATTTATCTGGCAGCTATCATTTGTAGTTACTTCGCAAATTTAGATTTGTCCTGCTCACTCTTCAGCTTTGTTTTACTTGTTTATTAACATCTTTTAAGGTTTACCTTTATTTTTCTCTGTTTGTCTTTTTTTCTTGATTATGGTTGTCTTTCCTTCTTCTTTTCTCTATCTTTAAATGATTCCAGGGAGTGAATACAGAGTTGAGAGAACAAGACAGATGTACATGCAATGGGGGAAGATTCATTGAGAGCAAGGAAGACACAACATGTTTACATTTACTTTAATTACCACATAAATTATAAGTGAATTTTTATATTTTGTTTCTAAACCCAGAGTCTTAATTAACTTTCCATAGGTTGGAGCAAGCAAAATATGATGCAGTATGTGTCATGGAATAGTGGTAATTCAGCCCAAATGCCAGCACTGATGACTTTAAGGCAATTTTGCCACTGATTTGTTGGCTCCTCTGTAGTCTTCACCAAGTGGGAGGTGTCATGGGTGTTTTGAATCTCAGAATTAGAGCTAGGAGAAGTACACAAAGTTGCCACCCTGAGTATCTACGACGTAGGGAAAGGTTCGCTTATGTCTTAATTTATTGAATAAATGTGTTTTTTTTACCGTTTTAGTGCACAAGTTATTAATCACAAATGCAAAAAATATGTTAAGCATATTAAGCTTCTGTCTCTATTGTTTTACGTGTCGTTATTATATATTATGTGCAACAGTCCTTGGACAGAAAGATGGACAGAGAAACCAACAATAATCTCTCAAAGCTCCGAGAGTGTTGCCTTGAGTATGCTCGGCTGCTCACAAGTACTTCAGCTGCTCTTCCGTGTGTGTGCATCTGTGTTTGTGTCACAACAGATGGACACAGATAGAGCCTTTTGATGAGTCAAGGACCGTATGGCTTGCATCACACACCCACACACAGACAACAGCAGAGTAGTCGATGCTTCGAGACAAGTTTAAAGTGCCTCAGTGTGGATCAGCAATTTAAAAAAAGATGTGATAAGATAAAATGTCAATTTCCTGTTTCTGAGTGTCCAGGCATGTAGTTAGTGTCTTAAGATAATTTATTAAATTGAAGAAGGACTTATCATAAAACAAAGACAGGACAAAAGATGAGGCTGACAAATAAATTGTGAAAGTCTGACAAAGTCGTAACAAAGTCAGGGAAGTGGTGACTTGAGCAAGCACTAATCGACAGCAGAGAGGAAAAACTCCCTTTAATAGAAGAAAACTCCAGCAGAACCAGGCTCAGCGCTGGCAGCCATCTGCCTTGACCAGTTGGGATGAGTAGAAAGAAAGAGAGAAAAGAACACCAAGTCACAAAACAACAACAAAACACTGGGCAGAATGGTTGGACAAGCAGCTGCACACTGGGAATATACAGCTGCAGAAGAGGGATACCTGCAACCATCATTATATCAACCAAAATTATAGCGAGTGTGGGAGAAGGAGAGGAGAGGAGAGAGCAGACACAATGTTATTGACATGCAATGGTCACATATAAGTGGATCGAGATAAGATGAGAGGAGCTCAAGTGTGTCAAGGAAAGTCAAGTTATCAAGATAAGATAGAAATAAATTATTTTAGAGAACCTGTACAAAAATGTTTAGTGACTAAGTGGTAGAGAGTAGTTGAAGGACAGAAACAAGAGAAGTGGTGACAGTCATGATTGAACAGAGTGGCAGGCTCGCAGGGAGGCCATGTTTGTTATGGAAAGTGTGAAATTGGGTGTTAAGTGCCTGTACAGAATAAATGAGAGGAAATAAAAGAAAAGGCTAAAAACTTTCCCTTTTAAAATATTCTCTGCCTCTCTAACAAAAATGTACAAGAAACAGACCTTATCAACACAAGTTCAATCTGGAAGATTTAGGTTTTATGTTAGACCTAATGTCTGTCCTCTAAAGTTGGTAGCAGAGTTTACTTTTGCACTTTTTGCACAAAATTAGCATTTTGTCAGTAGTCTTTACCTGGTATGCTAATACATAAGTGTTTAACAGTGTAAAACTGCCTGTAGTCTCTCTGAATGCTTAAAATGTTATGTGGTTTATGCTTTATATATAATGTGGTCCCTTATTGTCTCTTTCCTCCATCTAGAGAGCTAAAATTGGTCCAGGCAAGAGCACAGAAGGAAAATCGGCTAATGCTGCATCCCGGTTCGACTCCAATGGCAACCAAGATCGCATGAAACTGTCTGACTTCAACTTCCTGATGGTGTTGGGAAAAGGCAGCTTTGGCAAGGTGGGGACATCGTTTCTGTTATTCTGTCTGTGACCAAGATGACTATTGAAGTATATTTCTATACTCTATATCTGCATAAGACTCATTATAACCAACCCATAGGTTGTGTGTAGACAAGCAGGTGTGATGCTAGTGGCATGGCTACATGTTGGAGGATTCAACTATATCTACTTGCCAGCAAACAAATGATGAATCACCAGTGCATGACAACAGAATAGCTTCCATTAAAATTAAAAATATTAACACTGGCTTCATTGAGGTGGTTCCTACATTGATATTGTTAAAAGTGAATGCTGAGTACAGTGTCTTTAGCTGGTAATTACCGATCAATGGTAAATATTTAAATGTATTCCAACAGGAGCACAAACACAGGCCGGTTATATCATAAAATTGATTAATTAATTTCGGTTAAACGACAGTGATTAACTAAAGATCTAGCATTTGCAAACATTAGTCACCAAAACCTCCTAGTCATCCCAGACCAAGCAAAACTGTTGCTGTAAATCTTGATTGTATTGAACTGAACTATTGTGTGTTTTATTGCTTATGAAGTCAACCTTTCAATAATAGGAGGAAAAACATAATTCCACTTCAGGATCACAGATGAAAAAGCAGATGCATAATCATTACTTTCTCTTCATTTTCTCAGTCTGCCGCAGATCTTGCATCATATCCTGATTCACTGTCCCCACTATTCAATCCATCCATCCATTAACTATTCCTGCCTATCTTTGAGCATTGCAGGGAGACTGGAGCTCATCCCAGATGACATGGGGCAAAAGGCAGAGTACACACTGTATAGTCTGCCAGTCTATACATACCCCTATAATAGGGGTTCTTCATTTATCATTCATCCTCAGATTCACACCTACGTCAATTTGGAGCTGCCAATTAACCCGGCTTGCGTGTCTTTGCACTGGGAGGATAGGGTTTATTAATTATGAAGGAATGCAGTATATGTGGTAGTCATCATGCACGTGTGAACACATACAGTAGTAGTTATGAGTAAGCTGTAGTCTATGGTGAATACTATGAGCATTTGTGTGTGTTTTTGTGCACTGGAGCCCTATAATTTAATTCAGGATCCACATGCAGAGATGAACCACAGAGTCCCGTACACAGACAGAAAGAAATGATAGTGAAGCACAGGTGGACAGAGATGGATGGAGGGAAAGAGTCGAAGAGGATGACGTGACAAGTGGAAAGAGTGATGAGAGAGAGGCAGAGATCTGAGAGCATGGCGGCAAGTTGACATGAATGAACTGAGACAGAGGTAAAAATGTCTGACTGAATGAAAAGCAGACAGTGAGAAAGGAGGGGGAAACCTTGGTGAGGGAAAACTGACATGAATGAATGAATGAAAATCAAGGCAAAAAGCAGAAAGAATGAGAGAGAAAATTGAGCAAAGGATGGGTAGAGCAGCAGGGTGGAGCGAGAAAAGGAAAGTGACAGAAATGACAGAGAGAGAGAGAGAAAGAGAGACCATTGTCTGTGTGTCGGCAGCCTGTTTCCATGGTAACAGGCATTTAAAGCTACGCTGATGCGTCAGTGTGGAGCAACTGAGTCGAGCCTCGATCATTACTGGAATACCCAGCACACACAAACATACACAGCCTCCTGAGACATGCACAGATTTGCATGAGTACACCATCTGTAGAAATGTAAAATGTACACACACATGTGCGTGCATGCAGAGACATGTACATGCATACATATATGTACATTACAATCATTGTTCATTTAGGCCTACACTTTGTACTCGCGCATACACCAGTAAATTCTGCTCAATTCTAGCTTAGTGATTTGTGTGTGTGAATACCAGCTGATTCCAGCGATGAAGACACATAGGCGCTCATGTGATGTGTGTGTCATTTTAATGGTTGTTGAGATTGCGTGGGTGGCTGGTACCTCCAGAGCTGCTGGAGCTGCTTCAATGTCTGAGGACATCTGCATCACAATACTGCTGTAAACTCTCTCTGTGGGCATCCTTACACAGTGATAATAACACATGCACATTAGCTTATCTTAAACAGGCAAGCACTTATTTCAACCTGATCTACACTGTCATGTATCTCTTTTTTCTGTTACCATTGTATGGGTAGTTGCTAGCCGTGCTTCCGTTTTTTTTTTACCCCCGTTTTTGCTTCTTCCCTATCACAGCCCACCCCTTTTGCTGCCTCTCTGTCCCTGTCACTCACTCACCTGCTCTGCACCAGCTCATCAAGGACAATATATAATCTCACGCACTCACTCACTGTAGCTTCTAGTTTTAGTGTAATCCTCTGCAACTTAATCAAACCTTAAACTACCACATGCCTCTTTGTGGTCCAGAACTATATCACCGTCTCCACCACTACAAACTCAACCTCTTAGGCATTTTTTAACATTTTCACGTTACTGACCTTAGAGATGCACAGTTTTGTTTGACAGTTTGGTTTGATTGGCTGGCGTGACCTCCAGATGGAGGCTGCCTGAAAAGGATAATTTTAATCAGCTTTGCTTGTGATGTTACGCACCAACTATTTTTTCTTGGTGGATATGTGATAGGAGTTTCAGCATGAATTCAGAAATCAGATCTGTCATCAAGCAAGTAAGAAATCAGGAATTGTCATCAAGCAAGTAATATTATAATCAACACCCAGTATATAGTTAAATTATTTAGAAACAGTTGAAACCAAGTGATTCGTCTTCTACACCAGAACCAGAGTTATAGAATTGTGTCACCACTGTCCAACTCAAGGACTCAGTTTTCGAGTAAAAAGTGTGCAAAGTATATACAAAACCACTTTAATATTATGGCACAAGATTTGTTTCATACCTGTTTTTTAATCATTGTTAAAGGTTATCTTTTTTGTGTCACAAGAAAAGTAAGCACAAAGGTTTAGTGAAGTGCTGCCTGACCTGCTGCTGTGCTGCCAGAATTTGATGTGTGTCCATGTTGTGCTGATGATGCAGGATGACTTCACCAAAACTGTCCAAACTGTCAGTTCACATGACTTCATGTTCACAGCTCATGCTTCATTTGTAAAAAGCTGGTGTGAAGCAAAAATAGACCAGACTTTTTTCTTTCTTTTTTTTTCCATGTCTGGACCAACTGAACCAAAACAATTTTCTGTAAGAAATACACATACTGATTCAAAAAAAAAAGTCATGCCAGTAGACTTGTAATACAATTCAAGTTAAAGAAACTGTTTTTTATGCTCAACAAATATTAATTATAAGTCAAAATGATTAGACAAAGTAAAGATTTTTAATCTACATGCATTTTACCAAGTGCCACCCTTTAGAAATCAATGGGTCCCCAAGGATCAAACGTGAAATGTGCACGCGCACTGTGGGAATAATGGCTACATAGACTATTTGACAGTTTGTAATAATACAACATAGCCCACTGTAATACAACAGTGTCATATCATGAAGTGCAGCAGAGTGTGTTTTCATTTATTTTCACTCTGCAAGGTCAGCAGAGGAAACACAATGGCATCATTTACGACACGCGACAGTTAATATCCTCTGGACTGCTTTGCTGTCAAATGACCCTGAACAACTTTCCTAGATAAAAAGGCGTTGCCAACAGGGACACATGTCACAATTCATACTTTGGCAGAATAGCCAGTTTATGAATGACACTGTCTCCATAATGACATTGAGTAAGAAAGTCAGTCTTGATGAGATCATGAAATGTAACTCTGAAGATATCTGCTCCAAATTATAAGATTAAATTTGCTACCATGTGTGATGTTTGGTGTAAAAGCTCCTGTTGTTGTTTTGCATCCTGTACATCCATACTCTGCAGAGGCATTTTCATTTTTAATGAAACCCGGTGTTTTTGTCTTCTTTTGTGCGTCCTTGTCTTTGTCGTTGCATAAAATGAGCCTTGGGCCAGATGGTGCCCTTCCTCTTTGTTTTAACTTTATAGAGTTTGTATTTACATGGAGTCACTGCTACCATATGGGATGAGCCCATGTATTCACACTCACTCACTCTCTTGGACATATACGTGCTTTTGTCAAATGATACCCCCAGCATGCATCCAAATTCCGTAGATTTCTAAAGTTTAATGCTGAATTTTACAACAAACCTTGCTGAACTCTGCATACGCGCACCTCACATATGTAAACTGCGTCTTGCCCATCTGTGCTACCCTCCCTGTAGAATCCCAAAACCTAATAACCCTTCTATATTAACATATCTGAATATGTATAAGATATAAACAGCAGAGCTGCTCTGGGTTACAGTCAGTTAGAGATCTCATAGGTTTAAAAATGTATAAAGTGGACATTAGGTCACATTTTTTTTCTCTATTCTTGATGGGACTATAATACTGTTTTCTTTTCTATTATTTATCTAATGCAGCAGCTTAGAATGAGCAGATGCTTGTTCTGCTCATGCATGCTGCACATATTGTTGTCAGGCTAGAGATTAAGTTGTGTTGTTTTGGTTACACAGTGGTCTGTCTTGTGCCAGATTGATGGTATATAAAGTGCATGTATCAAAGAAACTGAACTTAACTTGAGAAGTTCAGTGTTGCATAGCTACCAAATCACAATGTTCACCGTGCATTTTAGGCAAATTAACAGAATAAATGTATAAAACGTTTTAAAAATGAAATGGATGAAAAGGCCCAAAACTAATTAGACTTGTGGAACTGCAAATACAATGGTAGCCATGCAGTGGAAAGCTCTGTCAATTTTCTTCCACACTTGCCTGGTCACAACCTTGTTTTAAGATAAAATGTTAGAATGATATGAAGAGGCTATGTATAAGGCTATGTATGAGCTTCAGTGTAAGATTTGGGAAAGAGATTATAGACGTGCTGATAATACAACAAATGTCCTTCGTTTTTCTACTAGCTCTGCTGAGGAACTGTGGTTCAGGCACTGCACACAGTAGAATACAGTTATGAGTGTTAACAAATTTGTAAAAGTGTCTAAAAACAGATTTTTACTTTGTCATTATTGGTCAGTGAATGTTGCAAATTTGTAAAATAAAATAGCGTTTTCCTGTCTGTAAAAGGTGAAGTGATCTGAAAACCTAAAGATAAAAACAGAGGGAAACTGCTAGCCTGGTTCTGTCTAGTGGCAACAAAACCTTCCAGCATCTCTAAAGCCTTTCATATCATCTTTGTTTCACCCATATAGAAAATGTAAAAATTACAGGAAGTTACAGCTGAAGGCAGTGAACTACAGTATCTGGCTTATACACCATGTGATGTAAAACATTGTGCTACCTTTGGACAGAGACATGCTGTTTCCAGTCTAGGATAAAAATAGTTCTAGCTACAATCTTATAATGAACAGATCACTACAGGTGGGCAACCGCAAGAAATTATATCCCAAATATTTCCCCAAAATGTTGATTTAAAAATGTCTGCTTTAAAGCTCCACTTTGGCAGTGTCAAGGTTTCAGCACAGACACATTCAGCTATAGCTGCCATCCTAATTCCCACACATGGATTTCAGTGCAGAAAGTTTTTGACCTGGTCACAAGCCTGCTTCTGCTTTTATTAGATGACCTTGCGAGCTGAGACTTGACCCACATTTTCCTTGCTATTTCCAACAGTTACTGTATTCTGCAGAAAGCGAAGGAGGGAGAAGAAGTAAGTGGGACAGAAAAAATAAGAGAAAGGAGAGAAGGAAGACAAGACAGACATGTTTACTACCCTGTTTGCGAGACTGCAAGCAGCAAGAGCCTGACCTTGACTGCAACACATTTAAATAGCTGAGGCATCTCATAATGCATGCACTGGCATCTGGTTGGTGAATGACTGCTGGAATTAGCACCCATATATCATACTTTATATGAAACTGCTACCCATACAGAGTATTTCTAAATAGTAGTAGTGATACTTATTAGACATTTTGTGCAGAATGATATGCAATAAACCTCAAAGATAACTTATCATTTCCACCTTGTCTAACCAAAAGTTGGAGAAACTTCTCTTTATCAGTTCACTCCTTTATCCCTGCTCTTTGCAGGACCTCTGTCCTCCCCTCTTCCAATGCATTCCCCATCCCTTTGTCTCCCTTTCTTCACCTCTCCCCATCTTTGTTGATCCATTCTTTATTGCACTCTACTTTCCTCCAAGGTGAGAGGAGCTCTGTGCCATAAAGATTTCAAATGCTGATGAATTTATCTTCTTGTATTTTCTTCCCTTACTTTCTTTATTTAGGTGATGCTGGCAGAACATAAAGGGACAGATGACCTGTATGCTATAAAGATCCTGAAGAAGGACGTTGTGATCCAGGATGATGATGTGGAGTGCACTATGGTGGAGAAAAGAGTGTTAGCGTTATCTGGAAAGCCCCCGTTCTTGACACAGCTGCACTCCACTTTCCAGACTATGGTAGGTGGGCCTATATGCAGTATCCACACAGAAGTCATTATATTGAGTATATATATTTTCATGTCCTATGAAAAACAGCTGATCTGTTTGAACATACTGATGCATTGGTTTATGTTCTTTAAGTTTTTTTTTTATTATTATTATTAAGCTCATGTTTTTTACACATTTAAATTCTGTCTGTTAGGTTAGAGATAGGTAATCATTCATGTTCACATTCACATCTATGAGCCATTTAGAGTCATCAGTTTGCTCAAAATGTATGTCTTTGAATTTTGAGAGGCAACAGTACTAACCACCTCAACACCTTGCTGTGTCAGCTTTAAAATACTATATACCATTGGGGTGTTTGTTTTAGTGAACATATACTAGCACACGTACATTATGTTCACACATGCAGTAGTATAGAGGCTTATTGAGGGTGGGAGCTCTACAAGATCATAAATGCTTGGCAAAATAAAATTAATAATAAAGCTGGACATTTCAAACTATCACCACAAGTATAGACTTTAGACCTGTTATCACAATGTGATGCCAGTACGACAAATACACAATAATAAATGTATTGCTTCATTTTGTTTGTTATTTACTGTTGGTGCACGATACTGAAGTTCTGTTAATTGCAGGGTTGGCTGCACACAAACACACATACAAAAGCTAAAACGTTCCATATCATTTTGGGAAACTAATTTTGTCTCTCAGCACACCATACAATGGTCCCCACACATTCATATCACATTTGATATGAAATAAGCCACAGTGGGTTGTCCTGCTGAAGGGCACCACGGCAGTGCTGGTGAGCACTGTGGTAAAAACAGCAGCAACCCTGCCTGCTGTCACCAGTTCACAGCTGGAATACACAGGCTGGATTCATATTAGATTCATGCTCATCTTCTGACGTATAATCCATATTACACAAAATATGAGTCAACAGAGGAGTAAATATAGCTTGCTGGAGTGCGCATTATTTACTTCCACATACTACATAAACATAGACCTCACACATTCATATTACATTTTTCACGATTAGTGAACACAATGTTTTGTGTTGACAGGCTAGATAAACACCCATGCAAACATAAGCTAAGGCAAGTTTTAATCCATTTTGGCGTTAATTCTATGACCGAAGGAGGGCTTTTGTGTGTGCGGGGCTGAGCAGGCAGTTATACACATAATTAATTATAACAGGCAAGTATAGACGCATGCATACGATTTTCTGTATCATGTGTAGTTCACATGCAAATACATTTTATTTACACATACATTGTAGACACACCCTGAGCACATTTTGCACACAACTGATCATAAGTCTTATCAGGCAGAGCAGGCTAGCACATCTCGCCCTAACTCACCGCAGAGGTTCACAGTTTTACCCCCCAAACACACACACAAGACCACAAACCAAATCCCCCCACTCTCCCTCACATACTGTGTCTTGTTGGCAATTTCTTTAGATAATGGAGGAGAATTTGGCTCTTAAATTGATGTTGCTGTTGCCCCCCAGTTGAAAACAGAACACACAACCCAGTCACCTCTCGTTCAATGTCCTCATCCTTCATCTCCTACCTTTTTCATTTTTTATGTCATTTCTCCTAGATCTCTTTAATCTTCTTTCATTTGACCAATCTCTCTCTTTGTACCTCTGAACAATCTCGCACAGCATCATATTTCCTTTTCTCACTATCATCACTCTGTGACCTCTTGTGATCTCATATTTGACCTTTCTTACTCCAGTTGCCCTGTTATCTCTCCATAGGACCGTTTGTATTTTGTCATGGAGTACATAAACGGCGGAGATCTCATGTATCAGATTCAGCAGGTTGGCAAGTTCAAAGAGCCCCATGCTGTGTGAGTACACACATGCACGCACACACACACATAAAGCAGCATTTTTAGATGAAGGTTAAGATACTTTTCAGTGCTGTCATAACACAAAATGTTAATCCTCTGCTTATAGATGTTAAACATTTTTAATCTTATTGAATAAGCCATCAGCAGTTTTCCTGGCTCAGGTGATGGATGAGCAATCCAGGCAGAGCCTGGGGGTAAAATATTGTTGTTCGCCTCAATGCATGTTACTGCTCTGAAGAACTTAAAAGAAATGAAAGTAATCCAGCAGCTTCAGGGAATTTTCAGTGTGTGAAATACCTCCAAAAGTGCAGAATATAATTAAGGTACCTTGCGAGATCACTGGTGTCAAGTCGAACCAGCGAACTGACATATTTGACAAGCATGCTGTCGGTGAAGCGAGCACTGTGGAGGAGTTTGCCCTTCACCTGCCTTAAGGGGAATTAGTTTCCTCCCTGTGGCAGAAGGTTTGGAGTGCTGAAGGGAAAGTCAAACATGCTGAGGAACTCTTTTATCAAAGACTATCAACTTGTTCTACTGTTTATTTGTCAGACCGAAGTCTGTTACATGGATGATGATGATGATGTCTTGAACTTTGGTCACAGTGTCTAAAGCACTGGAATATTCCTGCTGCAGTGACGCCCTCTAAGTCTCTGTCATTCTGATCACAGCTAAAATAGCCACCAGGACCTAAACGGTCTCTGCAAGTTCAACTCTGCTCTACACACCCTCAAAATGCCTCTTGACATCTTTTGTGTGCACTTTAGAAACAGACACTGACTGTGCAAGCCCATGCACACATAGCTGACTGGGTGGTGTGTGTCTACACTCTTCCTGGTGATCTTATCAGCTGCTCTCTGGCCTTGGAGAGACATCACTGACCTTTATGCCAACACATGCGCATGTCCTTTCCGCCAACCCCCTTCTAATTAATGATGTTGTTTGTCTGTGTGTGTAGATTCTATGCTGCGGAGATAGCCATTGGTCTGTTCTTCCTGCATTCAAAGGGCATCATCTACAGGTAACCTCCATAGCACAACATCCTGAACATGCAGCCCAACATTTATGGAAAACTATGTATAGCTAACCCCAAAACAGTAAATGTATGATAAAGTCTAACAAAAATGTAATATTCTGATAAAATGATCGCAGGTTTATATTGCAGAAAATGTCTACATATTTTTGTGTATGATGCAAAGATCGTCAGTATGACACACGTATGATATTCTGTCATTTCAGTGTTTATTTTGGCATACATTACATGGTGTTATATACTGGTAATATGGTTTTTGTTTAAAATTTCAAATAACAAATTCGCATGTAAAATCTGAAATGGTTACTTCAAAGGAGAGAAAAGTTGTTAAGTAAATAAATTGTTCAGTATTTTCTATTAATGCATGAGAAAATTATTTAGACAACAATTATTTATAACAATTATATTATTGTTATTGAATTATAACAATAATTCAGAATTGCACAGAACTAGTTAAACATAACAGATAATGAACTGACATGCTAAACATTATATTGAGTCATCATCAGTAATCACTGATGTGATAAATGTAGGTTTGGACCTTATGACCTAAATTGCTAATTTCGGGTTTTTATAATACCTGCTGTAGCTGATGCACTCTCACAAATAATGTCAGTCATTCCACCTGCAACTGCAGTGTCTCGTTCACTCAAACTGCATCAGAGAGATTTCAGAGGAGAAAACCTCTCTTTTCCACTCTTGTAGAGACCTGAAGCTGGACAATGTGATGCTGGACTGTGAGGGCCACATTAAGATCGCTGACTTTGGCATGTGTAAAGAAAGCATGCACGATGGAGTCACCACCAAGACTTTCTGTGGAACACCAGACTACATAGCTCCTGAGGTAAAGTATGTCTGTATGTGCTCTGGTTATTTCAGACCTATGTTTACACATACTACAATGTTGTATTAAATCATATAACTGCTATAGAGAATCCTTAAAGTTGTATTCAGTGTGTTGGTTAAAAATAACTACAAATATTTACTTGTGTAAAAGGTTCAATAGGACAACTAAAGTTGGATTTGGAAAAGTTTTTACATAGAAATAATACAGATCACTATCAAAAGTGTAAACAGACGGAGCTGAATCAGTAAATTAATCGTGGTTAGTAGTAAAAAGTTGTAGTTAATAGATGATTAAATAAAACTTATTTTACTTTTATTATTGAAGAACACATGCCAGGGTTTTAGCTTATCAAATTGGTGCATTAGATGCTTCTTACGTGTATTTGTATTTTATTATAATTATTACATTTATAAATATGACAGTGATTATGAATAATTCTAATTTATTCTGAATGTACCAATTGGGGCTTGAGTACATAATTATATAAGTATTTCTGACATATACATATACAAATCAAACCACTATTACCAGATACTAAAACTAATCAATCAAGCAATGCTTTTATCCATAATTCTACTGTAATGCATCAATTATACTTGAAATACTGTACTAATCTAATGTCATAATGTGCAATGGTAAAATACATGTACCTGTTTAATATGTCAGTTTGTACTGACTATAGCTTTGCTTGAACATCCTGTTAATCAGCATAACAGCTGATTCATGTACTAACCTCAGTCAAAATCACATTTCAAAGTCTCTTCTTTTTTTTCAGATCATAGCCTACCAACCTTATGGTAAATCTGTGGACTGGTGGGCCTTTGGAGTATTGCTGTATGAGATGCTCGCTGGACAGGTTGGTGTGCATTTGTGTGCCTGTTTGATTGTGAGGGTGCATGTGGGTTTATTCTCTAACCTTTAGCAATAGTAAAACCCTGTTCCAAAAAGTAAAACAGAGAAAATCAACCTGAACATGTGAGTCAAACTCTTCTTTCAGTGGCATTTGCATTCAAATGTGGAAACAAACACTTCTGATTGTCACATTTACGATTTGACATTGTGTAATGAAAGGTTAGCCATTAAATTATGTCCCTTAATGAGCTTTTCTTTTGTGACATTAATAATTGCTAAGAGATGTGACATTTTCAAATCCTGATATCTCATTAGGAGTGGATATAGTGAATTTTTGAGCCTTGCAGGGCCTAAGGGATTTTGAATTTTTGAATTAAATGATTGCGTTTATATATCCTCTATTTGCCCAGTGTATCCCTCTCCTCTCCTCTCCAGCCTCCTTTTGACGGTGAAGACGAGGATGAGTTATTTCAGTCAATCATGGAGCATCATGTCTCCTATCCCAAGTCACTGTCCAAGGAGGCTGTCGCTATCTGTAAAGGGGTGAGTGTACAAACACACACACACACACACACACACCACAAGTCCTTGTCTGTCTCACAAGCTCAACCTTGCCCCCTCTCTTCTCAAAACACTTCCTCTCCTTTACACATACACAAAAGAAAGAATTAGGAGCGTATTAAACTTGGAAAGGAAAGGAAGCAGGAACAAGTAAAGGGAGGAGGGGAACAAAGGAAGTAGGAAGAGAAGGAGGCAGAGAGGGACATCAAAATTATCTGCATAATTAAAACCATTGTAAGGGAACATTTATTTGGAGTGAAACAACATTGTTCACTCTTGCTATCTGCCCTGCTTCCATCTCTTTCTCTCTCTTTCTCCTTCCCTTTCTCTCCTCTGCTGTCCTTCCTCTGCAGTGTTAAGCCGCTTTTTCACTTTTTTCATTGTGCATACCCTCTATCTCTGTCTGGCTCTGACACACACACACACACACACACACACACACACACACACACACACACACACACACACACACACACACACACACACACACACACAGAGCAGCACCC
>OMLM01005315.1:38826-56441 GCA_900302695.1 Helostoma temminkii | reverse complement strand
CTGCTCTAATAGCCTAAGCCTATGCAGAGGCTTCAGTTGGCTGTGGAAACCCCTCATCAGAAAAGACCAGCCAGTTTCAAATGATACCATGGCACCTCCCAGCTGGGCTTAGGGTAGCAACCAGGGGATGCATCATGTCAGCGAGTGTCCTCATAGCTGTAAAAACACAAACATGTTTATGTGTGAGTTGGTTCTCTCTGTGAAATCACTACAGTAACTCTGTGTCTCATCTTTTAACTCTAAGCCTTACTGACAACGACGACCCACTCACAAATAAAAACACACACATTGGCTGATGCGTAGAATGTTTACATATGCATCTAGTATTTGGGATGTCTCTCTGGTGATTTCATAGATGATAAAGGCCTACACATGTTGTCCATTATAGCTCTAGAGTATCACTTTCTTTCTGTATTGTACTGTATGTCACATATGCAAAAAGATGTGCATTTACACAATTAAAACATCACACAGTGAAAGCATGCAGTAAGACACACACACAGCTGACACTTAGCTAAAAGAATACAACAGTCATGCAAAAGATTCTGATGTTAATTTGTGAATGTTCAGTTTTTGTTGTAATTGTTCTAGAGAGGTTTTGATTCAACTATATGGTCATTTTGGAGGCTGTATTTTGTGCTGCTGTTGAATGGTGCTGCATTATACAAATAATACAAACACAAAACGAATGTCAGTATAAGGCAATTCAATTCAACAGCACTGCACAATTCACCTTTCATAATGACCATAAAGTTGAATCAACTCCTATCTAAAACAGAACATTATAATAACTGAACATTATAACCTTCGTGCAGGTTGGATTAGACCGTATTAATTTTAGCTAGGTGTAAAGAGTGAACTTTCAACAGAGTGTACATGCAGATGACTGTAGTCATACTTTAAATAATTTTACTAGTTTTAAAGGCGAAGGCATTGATAGGCAAATTCATGACTCATGTTCACAGTGATACATATTCACACAAATGGTCTGTGTGATGTGTCAGTGGTGATGTGCTACAACATGATCTTCAGTGGAGCATGAAACATTGCTTCTGTCCACCCCCACCATTTCCAGTGTATGCTGCCAGCAATGCCAGGGTCAACTAGTGTAAATATGAGAATGTGTGTACTGTATGTGCATGTGAAGACTATATGAAGCTTTCCTTTACAAGTAGTACATGATATTTCCATTTCGTAAATGATAACAGGATTGTGTAAATTTTTCAGTACTATTCTAATCAGTGAACATGATGGTGTGCCAAATTTAAGCTTTAATAGCATGTTGTCTGGGTATGTGGTATTTTTTAAAAGTATCCTGGGTGGAGGTCATCATTCAAAAAAGGAGTGTAATCAGTGGAGGACTCCAAATAAACATCTAATCTCTTTTAATAGCTCTGGTTGTTTGGTTCAGACTGAGTAACACATGATGACGATGAACTTTTTTGTTGCTGTTTTAGATCAATGGAAATGTTTTCTGGTGTTGAGCTGCACAATACTTTCAGTGTCTTTTAATATATAATTTTTCACCTGTTAGCTGTGTTGTGGTTTATTTAGCATTATTAGGCATATGATTATAAAGTTTGATTCTTGACTGTATACTGTACAGTGCTGGATTCATGTAGACAGTAGGCTTGGAGTTTATGTGTATTTGAGCACATGTGTGAAAAGGAAGTGATCTGAGATTTCCACTCCCCTGCTTCTATGCTAACCAACATCCATATTTCATAGATAGCACTGGCACATGCAGGCACAAATCCTGCCCACTGCTCATTTTTATGACTTTCAGCATTTCAAAAGCCAGGGTGAGCATCCAAGGTTCTGCATGCTGTAACCATTCATCTGGGTACTAAAGATGATTCCAGGGCAAGTGATGGGGACTAAAATCCACAGTCCACACAAACAAACTTTTCAGTCATCCAAATTAGTCACATTGACATCTTCCAAAGTTCTTACAAAGGCATTTTCCAGCCTTTCATTACAAAAGTCTCCCTTTTATTGCTGTCCTTACATTGCAATACATCAGGGAGCCACTGTCTACGGGACCACAAAGAGGCCTAAAAACTTTGGAAGATATCCACTTGATTTAATTGATTGAAACAGCTCAAGCCTAATTATAGCTTTATATACATTTTTATATGCATACATTAACTCAAATACATTTTTGCACAGAAGAAGGACCATAGATTGCGTCACAACTTCCCCCCAACCCCAAGAAAATAGTACTGCACCACTTTTTCTGCATGAACACAAATATTCAGTGACTCACAGCATTGCTATTTGGTAGAACAAGACACTTGGAGCCAGAAGTCCCTAAGTCACTAAGTCCGATTGTTTGCTAACTTTAAAAAGACTTAAAGTAACCCTCATTAAAATGATGATGTTATTGTGTGTTTCCTCCAGTGCCAGCTTAGATCCTGTGTGAAAATAAAGCCTAGAAAATAAATGTGTATGCAGCCAGTTGGTGACCAGAACACAAAGCCACTTTTACATATCGCATGAATACCCTGCAATCAGTGTTCTGGTTCAGGGCCACTGCTTTGTGGTTCAATGAATGTGTTTCTTTCTTTCTGCTGATTAAAGCAGAGAGCATCAGCCACAGCAAGGACAACTATAGTTTCATCTACATCATTGTCCTCAAAGCAGAGCAATTGTCTGCCCGGACATTGCCCTTGTTTTGTTGAATAAAGGTGCTTAAAGAGTATTAAAGCTAGAAAATCTGCAAACACTGGGGTGACACTGGATCACTTTGATCGCTGTAGGTCACACCAACTCCACACACCAACAAAAAAGAGCCAGAAAGACCACAATGTACACAACAAAAGAGGGTTATAGACTGAAAACCTGTTTCCTCGTTGCCAAACCAGTACTCTTCGGGCACTACAAGAACTAAACACCCCGAAGCAAACCAGTTACCAGAACACCAACCTTTTAAGCTCAATAATAATTTAATGCAAACTTGTGCTAAACCTGGACTTCACCAGTTTAGTTTAAAGTTCTGAATAGAAAAAAAAGTTGCTCTGTTTGGATGGTTCATGCTTCTGCTAAAATCCAACGATATTGAAACTACTTTTAGATGAGGGTGGCAACACAGGTTTAATACACTCCTACTTTTGATGCCAGCTATAACTGACTGACAGTTATAGATTGCATCCATCGGGCATCTGGTTCTCACTAGAGTTCTAGGTTCTGACCATGTTAATGTTAAATAATAATGTTAAACAAGCAGTTGATAAGCCCTGTGAGTGAGCAGATTAAATCCATTCAACTAGACACATTATCATTGCTTCTAAACTAACAATTTATTTTTTTTATCTGTGACATAAGTAACAGTTAACTTTTTACATTTAATTAAAGTGTGTGTGTGTGTGTGTGTGTGTTGTAGTGACTGTGTGCATGTCCATGCACATATTGTTGAACAACTAGTGTATTTATGTGCACATATGTGTGCATACAATGTGTGTATGTGTGCAGTGTACGGTTGACTAATCCATTAAAAATGTTTTTTTTATTTTTAATGTAATAAGTTGGCCGCTGCTCCTAAGGGAAGCACAACCCAACACAAACATACACACTGAAATCATTAGCAGTGATGCTATTCTAAGGTCTTGTGTGGACTGACATCATAAGTGGTCCTTAATTACACCTGTGGACAAATTTTCATAGCAAAAGGGTAAAAAATATCTTTTTATATGTGGCAGTTGCTTTGTGACGTATATTTGGTTCCCAGGAAGAGGCATTTGAGATAACAGCATGTATGGATAGGATGTATGGATGGATAGTTTAAAAGAAGGGGAAAAATCAATGTGAAGAAATAATAATACTAAAAGCAGTTATTTATAAACATAGCTCAATGAAAGTAGTCAAGATACTACACATCATTAAAATATAATAATTAAAGGCACTAAGCCAATAATTATTGTATTGAAATTACTGTAACTGAATAAATAAGCAGCTTTCCCAGCTATCTTTCCTTTACAACAGTGCTCAGATGTAAATAAATCTCATTTTACTTTTCAGGCATACTAGTGACATTTGTCATTCAATTTTGTACAAACATTAATGTTCCTGAGAGGAATGAATGTTAATCATTCAGTGATCTCAAGTGACATTTTTCTAGTTCCACCTTTGCATCCATCTACTGAACAGCTACTGGATGGGCTGAAATTAGGGAAACACATTCATATTGTATACAGATTTGGTGCATCACTTACTTTTTATTTAGCCCTCATTCACACAGATTCCATTGTCCAAGTTTTTGGTCAATGAGAATAAGAAAAATAAAACCCACTACCCTTAACTATACATAACACCTTAGCATGTTGAAGTGATAAATGAAAAAGGGGAATCTGGTAAACATATCTGCTAAATCTCAGAATGATAGGCTTTGAGCATATTGCATAACATAAATTAGCGCATAGGAATGTTGTGCTGAGTGCTACAGCTACCATGACTATAAACTGTTGTTACAGTATTGAGACAATAGAGATGCTAGAAAGAAATCAGTATAGGAAAGAAGAGGAGGCAATGAAAGGCTGTGGTGGACATGGAAAATGATGTTTTACTGTAGAAAGAAATAAAGGAAAGGAGATAATTCTCTATTCTGTCTGCATTCCCAGCTGATGACGAAGCATCCTGCGAAACGACTGGGCTGTGGTCCGGAGGGGGAGAGAGACATCAGGGAGCACAGCTTCTTCCGCTACATGGACTGGGAGAAACTGGAAAACAAGGAGGTGCAGCCACCATTCAAACCAAGAGCTGTAAGTCTGATCCCACTGAACCCAACGTGACCCAAAATAAGGATGTACAATTCAAAGGCAAACTAATCCTTTCACCAGCAGAGACCAGGAGTTTAAGTCAAAGGTTAAGTCTTTGGTGTAGTGTCGCTGTGCTTGCAGGCAATTCTTCTCCTACTTCATTCTAACTTCCTTCAAATGCTATCTCTGGTCCCCGTCTCTTATTTTACTCATATCTCACTTTCAATGTGATGTTTCTGTCTCTTCCCCCTCCTCTGTATGGGAAAATGCACACAGGTAAGTCAGCAAATGACTGTGTGGTGATAAGGGCAGAGTTAGTGGGGGAAAAAAACACCCACATTGTTAATCGTGATGACTGTGAATGATGTGGGTTGGATGAGAATGATGCTGACTGCAGTGATGACCAAGCGAAGAAAGACACAGATGAACGAGTTTGCATTGAGGACGACTACACCGGTGACGTTAACCGTGGTGGTGAGATGACAAGATGATGATTTTTAGTTTAACTAAAATAAAAATGTTTGTCCCCAGTCAACCCTGTCTCTTAAAAATTACATCTCTATGCAACCAAACTTTTTTAGGATATGAGGAGCTGTAAATGAGGATATGCTGAGAATTAATGTGGCAAGCCCCAAATACATCGATATTTAACTCCACACATGGGTACTTTTTTGCTTGAACATAACGACAGGACTCTTAGCTCGAGTCCTACTCCCCATCAAACCCATCCACCTCCCCATAACCTGTTTCCATTAATATATGTGGCTCTTAATTCAAAAAATATGTGCATCCAACCATGATTCATCCTGTGTATTATGTTCCGTACAACATTTTTTGGAGACAGGCTTTGCCCCAGTTTGGTGCAGTCGCATTCTGCATGAGCAGAAAGGCTTCGTTGGGGTTAGACTGAGTTTAGAGTAAACCTTCAGGGAATAAACATGCGTCCATACAGTGTGAGCAAAAGTGACCTAAAACAACTGTGTTTTTGTGTCATGTTTTTCTGTTTTTCTTTGCTGTGCTTTTTTTCCCCTTGTGGCAAAATTAGTTTGATCATAACTAGAGTCAGAATGATGTCATCTCAAACCTATACACACACACACACACACAGCTTAATACGTACACACACTCTCACAAAGCCTTAGGCCACACTGCTTTTTATGCAGCTGTCTTAGCCCGCTGGGGTTTTGTGTGTGTCTGTGCTCTAAGATGGATCGGGAAGCAGGAATGGAGCGATGTGCCAGTAACGGCTATGTGCTGCACAATATGCAAATTTGTGTTAGAGCTCACCATTAGAACAGCCTGGCTGTTTTTTAAAACCTAGGTGTTTCTGCAAAGTCCTTTAGTGTGACTGCTGACATACAGTACGTTGTTTGATCTCTTCTTCTCTCTCCACCTGTCTCTGTCTCCTCTTTCTGTTTGATCTCATCTTTCTAACATCTCTTGTCTTTCACCTCTGCACTGTCACTTGCTATTTTCCTCTCCCCTTCCTTCTTACCACTGAGGAGAACTACTATAGATTGATACAGCTTTTTGAAGAGGTTAGGGTTCAGTTTGGCATGTGAAGGTGGTGCTATGCCAACAGTCATACTTATATACATTTAAGCATCCTTTACTTCTACCCCCCCCAAAAAAAATTAAAATGAATGTGTTTTTCTACAGATCATTGTATATGAAGGATGTTAGATGCTTTCAAAATGCATGCTGTTGATTGAAGTGAGGTTTACTTTGGTATGCCTACGGTCTGTTTGCGATCTTATCCGCTGTGAAAGCCTTTGGAGAGTCTGTTTGATGCTTGAGCAGATGAGCTTTTGAATGTGTGAGTGGTCGACTGACTTACAGGTTGGTGTTTTCATTCGTCTGACAGATACTATCACCTTGGACTTTCATTTAAATATATTGCTGTGCAACTGTCTTCATCCATCTGTGCTTTCAGCAATCTTCCTCAAGACTCGTTCATCAACCAATCCACCCATCTGTTCACTGCTGCCATGCATCAACCCATCTGTCCTTACATTCACACATTTTTATTTGTCCTCTATGTGTCCACAGTTTTCTTATGTTTGATTCTGTTTGTTTGCATGCTCTAGAGCTAAGTCTCAAATGAAACCTGACCTGGAGTGCACTACTTATAAAACAAATCCCAAATGCAGTAAAACAGCATTTATTAAAACTTTTATCTAATCAATTGTCTTAAGATCTTATAGAAAGATCACCTTTTTGTTTGTCTTGTTATTTTCTACTACCAAAGCACTTATTTTTTCCAGTAATGGAGCATTTCACTAAAACCAAACCCAGTTACGTCCCTACCATTAAAAAGTATTTAACTTTGGATTTGAGATGTGGGGCACTTTGGACATCAGCTAACACACTCTATACTTGGAGCTGAGTACTGACTTGATACTACTAAACTTTGGGGGCAGCGATTTTATTTCCCTATGTGGTAAATTCTTGTCATGTTCTTCCCCAAACAGTTTAAAACAAACACATGTAATTAGCTGGAAATACCATTTGACCCTGGTACATTTCTCATTTCACATATTTCCCCAAACTCTAAACAGTCTGGCTTAATTTCATTTGGTTTTCTGAGTTACAGAGATTTAATGAGTTTGTAGTTTTCCTTTGGGTAATGTTGTCAGAGGACAGTGAATCCTTGTTGTGTTAATTAAAGCCTGGCGCAGTGATGAAGATGAGGGGAAAAAGGGAATAGCTTAGCCCAAATCCCTATCTGGGATTTTTTGGGCTGTTGGGAAAATACATATAATATTCAAGTTTAAGTTTACTTGTTTATATACTTAGACACATGCACATCTCATGGGTATATGATATATTTCTGGTGGTCAGAAAGAGGAAATGAAGTGTAGTGAAATGAAGATTTTTTTTAATGTCCCTTTTTTTTTTTTTAAATTTGCTTGTACCTAATATGAAATTAAGCAACACTCTGTAAATCTGTTATCTGTCACTTCTTTGTAAGCACTTAAGATTAGATCAGTGACACTGAGCATCTTCAGCACACTCTAATATCAAGAACGTGAGTCAGTGGTTTTAATTAGTAACGTAAGTAAAATATCTTCAAAATATGTGAAATGTTTTGATGAACTACAGAAGTAAAGAGCTTTTTGAGTTCTTCTCAGTGCTCTTTTGCATACTGATTATCTGATTTGTTTTATCATAGCTCAGCAGGTCTCCACAGCTGCAGAATATAATTAACCCACAATTACACATAATCATTGCATAGCTTTGAGCCTTGTCGTGTATAATTATTTAGAAATTCAAATGTATGAAATCAAAATATTACAACCTCAAAGTCAAGATGGATTTTTAAGGAAAAACCTTTTTGGCTTTTTACTTAGTGTTTTAGTTAAAATGCTCATTACCAAGCACCAGTAGCTCCATGCATCACACTTTTACATAGGCACTAAATCAATCAAAGCACTGCCAAAGGATGTTTGAGACTTAAGCAACCTTGTTCTGTTTAAAAATGGAATTGAATATGTTTCAAATACTTGAAAAAGCAAAGCATAAACTTGAGGTGTGTTTGATTTGCCATGTCCTGAGAATAGCATTTTTATCACTTTGAAAGTGCCAAGTTGCCTTTTAATAAAATGGAGAGTTTAATCAAACGCACCCCCAAGTCTTGACACTTGTTCCGATATTTGAAACTATGTTCAAGTGATGTCATCTCACACCCTGGTTCAACCCACCATTCCCTTTCTTTTGTTTTCCTTTCTTTCTTCCCCATCCTACCCCAATTCACTCATTCCTCTCAATCCCCGCTCTCCCGTTCCCATGTACACTGCTCCTCCTTGCCCTCCTTAACAGTGCGGACGGGATGCCGAGAACTTTGATCGTTTTTTTACACGCCACCCGCCTGTGCTGACCCCTCCCGATGATGAAGTGATTCAGAACCTGGACCAGGACGAGTTCCAGGGATTCTCCTTTATCAACCCAGAGTTCCAAGGAAATTCTGCTCCCACCACTGCTGCCGAGCAGGCTTGATTTCAACTCATGCATGGACACATGAACACACATATTTACAGTATAATACTTTCTGTACCTTGGAATATACACACTCATTGTTTGTGCTGCCACAGTCCCTAAACTAATTCACAGGCATATGAGCCAAGCTTTTGTTCACATTGTTCACACTGTTGCAATCTGGAGTATACATCTGAAGGTCCATGTGCATTAAAAAATGGCCTAAATGCATATACAGTAGCACTCTTGTGCAGCTGTATAATTAAGATGTATACTGAGAAATTAAGTAGTTTAACATTTTAGGAAATATGCTTAATTGCTTTGCTACCACCGTCATATCACTGCATTAACTATAGCGCCCTAATCTGACATCATCTGAATGTGTCACCTTCATATCTGAATGAGCATCCAGGTCTTATTTTGTTTTTTGTTGTTGTTGTTTTCACAAATCAGCACAGCACAAGTCTGAACTGCATGCAGTCCTGTTCATGGATAAGCACTCACAATAAGAATACAACATTGGAACCAATTAAGACTAGAAGGTGATGCTGCACCCTAAACCCAGACTATTCACCAGGTCAGCTCACTAAAAAACACAATTGTTTTGGAAAATGTCCTAAAGAGCAGTAAATCATTTTAAAAAGGAGTAAGAAAACTCTGGTGCCACACACTATATATCACTTGATGTGCATGTCTTGATCGTGGTCATGGATATATCTTAATGAAGCCACGAGGAACATTAATGTAAAAGTGACGTAATGCATGTGTACATACAGTACATACATAAGGAAGTGCTATTAATTTTTACCTCTACAAGAAAAAAGTAAGCATATTTCAGAAAATGTTTTCCTTTGCATGTATTTAGTCCAATCTTGTGTTTCTTCATGCTTCCTGATTAGTGGATTATTATGAGCAAAATGCATTAGACACAATGCCCCAAACTTTAAAGTCTTGTTTGTGAGATTTGTGAGTTTACCACTAAAAGCCAATGTAATATACTTTTGTGTGTGAACCTAAGCAGACAAGAAACACGGAAATTGTATTCACCATCAAGCATGTTTGGGTGATTTTTACTATGTGTGGCTCACAATGTGAACAAAACATTTGTTTATTTTTTGAGACACAGTCAAAATCATGAATAAGAAAAAAAAAATTAATAACAAACCTTCATGAAATGTGACATTTACTATTATAAGTGTGTGTATTATAGCACATTTTGTGCATTGTTGAAAAATAATTAAAACAAATCCATCACAAGTAAATATACAACAAATTACAGGTTATTGAGCTCTCATTATTCCCCTTAGCTCACACCAATACACAGCTGCATAAATTCCTATGTAAGATAGCTATGGCATTCCATGTAATGAATTTTATTTTGGTGGAAACTGTACGTTAACTTTTCTTTTTTTCATTCCAGCGCTTTTTGAGTTAGGCCTATAGATCTGGTGTGCTTTTTATTCTGTGTATAATATTAATGGTGTCTGTATGTCTATCTTATCTTAGTTAAAACTGAAATGCTCGACATACTTGTGCATGAGTTTCTATATTGATAGTAGCCAGGGACTGTCTCCCAGCTGCATTTTAGCATCTTATCTTTGCACCCCTTTACTGACACTTTGAACTCTGTCACATATAGGCATAAAAAACACTGGACTATTATTTTACCCAAGAAGACAAACATAATTCGATGAGATTTGTGCCACAAAAGAACACAAAGATCAGATTTTGTGCGCGTGTATTTGCCGTTCGGTACTGGGATCATGATGTTAAAATGCTGTTGGAAAATCTTTAGCTTTGGGACAATTAAATAGATAGAAAATATTAATTCATTTACTCAGATTTTCTTTATCTTATATTTAAGCATAGAAAGAGACTAGCGTAAGTTTCTTTGTGTTTTACAACAGCATGATTCCGAAACCTGGGCTTTTGTTTACAGTGTACAGTATTTGTACACATGTCTTATGAGAACAAGTCCTTTACGTGCGTGAAAATGCACATTTGCGTTTTTGTATGTGTGCCTGGCCTCACGTTTACATTTGTTACTGTGGTGTACTTCAGTATACCCTTTTACTTTCAACTAGCTGCATCCAAAACTGGTGAAACATAAGAGGAGAAATGACAGAAGGAGGGAAGGAAAAATCTTAGCTTTTCAGTAGGAAACTATTAAAATTTAGACAATTAGGAAATCATATTTTAGGAAATGTTGCATTTTTAGCACAAAGCTAAATGTTATGTTTGAGTTAACATTGACAGTCAGTACTGCAAACTCCACCAAGGTAGTACTAGTGATGTTCTGCAGGTTGTTGATCTACTGGCCCCATGTTAGTTAGGCCCATGAATTTCTGCATTGAAAATGCAGGTTACAATAAATACCTGAGCATTTCAGCGACTTCCTAGGCTTGGCGAAGTTTCTGTGATACAACAAATGCCACTAGCTGGAACAAATAAGCCCTATGTTTTGGTCTAGGTTGTAGGAAAGGATTTGAGGCGTAACTCACTGTGATTGGTTTTCCTGTGTGCAATAATTATTTTCATCCTAACTACAGCAGCAGTTAATGTGGATAGAGGTGAACTCCAGGCCTTCTGAGGCAGGAAAGTGTGTGTTATGTCTTGTGTTTTCCATTGCTAGCAATAATCTTCTTGACAGGAAGGCAGAACTGGCACTGAGTCAACATTTAGAGAACTCTGGGTAGGACTGGAATTGATTTAAAAGCAAAGGCTACGAGGTTATAAAGCTTATTGATAGGCAATCATCAGAGGAGTATTTTCTGCAAAGTGGGCTCATTAACGTTGAGGTTTATTGGTGTTTATAAGGAATAGTGGTTTGCATATCTGAACTGATGACATCACAAATCTTTGTTATTGTGGAACTGTCAGAATTTGAGATCTTCAGCAGTCGTTTTGTTACTGAGGACCCAAATCCTGACCTGGCCTGTGAGTTAAACACCATCGAAACTATACTTAGTTCAGGGTGGACAGAGTTCATTTTACTTCCATGTGTCTCAGGTCTTGTGTGCCTGCATCGATCTTAATGTATGATCAACTCTGGACATGTGGAGAAATGTAGATACTCAATGAGCTACGTGGAAGATTTAAGTAATCACCTGCCAAGTTACTTTCCTGAATTTGGTTCACAGATATACAGTATTGGGTATATTATATAAACACACAAAAACAGTTAGATTAGTCAAATGATTTTGCATTTGTTTTGAGGACATTCTGATTATATAGCTACTCTTTTTAACTATGACTCATTATTAACTCATAGCAGACTGTTCTGCTGCCAGTGCTGATATTCTCTCTCGTTATCACATTTTGGATATTTTGGATTGGGTCTAATTGTCCTCTGGTCTGTTCATCAGATTTAGCTGTGCTTGGGTCCCCTTCAGATCACATCTATAATAAATTAATTTCTGAACTTCGGGTTTGGGATGTTTTACAGCAGATCAGTTTCAGATCAGGTCTATCATTTTGGAGGACCCATTAGGACCTCTTGTGGAAATGCTATCATAGAGGTAATCAACAAGTAATAATGGTAATCTGTCATGCTGACATGCACGCAAGCCCCTCTAGTATGACTAGATAGTAACCGATATCTTAAAATGTCTGTGGAAATGATTAGATGTCCAGCAGCTTTATTACAGAAGAATATTACACTCTAAAGAGACCTGCATAATGCACTCAAAGTCATAACTAGCATTTGGATAACAGTGGTCCTGCTGATGACTTCAGCAATAAAGTGCAGCTTTAGTGCTTTTAAATTTCATCCATGTTTATGAGGGTGAAAGTAAATGCAACTATTGTTTTTATGACCTGACAATGTACAGGTAAATCCATGTCTAATATCTGTATGGTACCTCCATTGTTAATGTTTATTACAGTGTCCTGTTTTCTAACAATAACAAATATATCTATAAATATATTTACTTATACATAAACGTAAACATATATATACATATATATAAAACTGTGAAATGTGTATGTATACATATAATACACACAACGTGGTCAGTGTTATAAAGGACAAGAGGATTTGTGTTTTTGTTTCTAATTCCTTACTGATGAAGGAGAAGCAAAATGAACTCTGCATGCAAAATGTTTTCATTTTACCCTTTTATTGGTTAGGATTTATATACATTTAGCCTATTAGGGTTAATCATGTTTTTTTGTGTTAGCGATGCTTCAAAAGTGTGATGCAAGCTACTGTTGTATGCGCTAAGTGTGAAAATAACGAAATGCATCTAAAAAAAAAAAAAAAGGAAAAAATGCTTTTCACAATGCTTTCCATGTGCCAAAATTTTTTTTTTCTTGTTTTCCAGGAAAAACAGGCATACCTAAAATAAAGGAGTTAGAAGATGTTTGGAAATATTGTTCTTGTTTTTGTGTTCATACAGGTTTTGATGTGCTTCAGGAAATGTCGTCTGACATGGTTTGATGTTTTGTTTTTTTTTTTCGAATGCCTCTATATCTATGTTTATTTGAATGCTTTTTTTTTTTTTTTAAACTCTCCATTGATTCATTCCTGTCTCACATAAACACACATACTGTTGCTGCCCAAGTAGTACAAAGTGTAGGGGTGGAGGACGGTGATAAAGAGGGAGACGGGGAGGTTTTTGAGAAAATATGGAAAAAGAATGGAAAACTGAAAGAGAAGAAGATGAGAGCAAAACAACAATGAAAGGAGGCAAAGAGGAGAGAGAGAGAGAGATCGAGTAAGAAAAGACGGTGAAGAGGGAGGGAGAGAGGGAGGGAGGGGACGAGGAGGCAAAGCGAAGCTCTGTGAAGCGAAGCAGGCGGCTACGACAGGCTGTGCATATTTCATGGCTGCCACTTATCATAAGAGCCTTTCCCTGATGGGGGAGCGTAGGTCTGATGGCTTCAAGGAAATAACATGCAGAACACGGCCTACATACACACAAGCCTGCTGAGCCACTCAGCCGCTTCACGCTGCCTTTAAAGCTGCTCGCAATTGACTAGTCGAGGAGCCACTGCTCCTGCTCTGACTAGCTGCATATGTAGTTTTAATTGGGGTTACTGAATCTTGCACCATTTACTACCCCTTGTACAATATAATGTTTACAAGTATGGGGAAACTACTGTGTGTAGAAGTTCTGAACCATGTCTGAGTCATGGCACAATGCGATGGGAAACAAATTCTACTTTCATTACTCACAGCAGTGTCAGTGTGGGGAATTAAAATAAAGTGATGTAAAGAGAAGAACCATGTTAGTGAAGTAAAACTTCAGTGAAGTTTTTAGGATTTTTACATTTTGGTTGAATGTCAAGACAAGACAGAGTATGGATTATCGTATAAAATGCTGATGTAACATCTGGCTCGGATGGTTTTTTAATGGTTTTAACATTTGTCGGAACAAAAGTATAAATGTCCTCACTGGTGGTTTTAGTATTGCTACGATGCTTTGTATTGACTTTAAATGATGCTCATTCGTTTTTGTCATTTGGCCTCATCTCCTAACCAAGCAGTGTATTGATTTTTTTAGCCCAGGCCTACACTGTTAATAAACAAGTCCAAATGGAAGCGTTTAATGTATAGTCATCAAGGACATGCGTTTTAAAAACACTCTCCAAAAAACATTAAATGTATTGATCGTTAATGTGTAAGGTTAGTGAGGCGCCTCACTTCAGTTTAATACTGAACTGGATTAATACAGTGTACTTGTTTTAGCTTGGTTGTAGCTTATAAACTGCCACTAAAGTGTAATATATAACATATATAACATGCAATGGTAAAACCCTCCTGCACTAAACATCCTTTTGAATTACACAAGCACACCGACCAACTGTGTATCATGTGATGTAGCATTGAAGAACTCCTTCTACAGTCGTGTCATTTTTGGTAGTACATCTTGACAAGAGATTTTGTCTTCATTTTTGAATGCAGTGTCACCTCAACATGAGGTGACATACATGCATAACTTTTTATAGCTAAGAAGTGTGAGAAATCCTTCCTTTTAGGTTTTATACGTTTATATCACCTCTGTAGGCTTTTTTGCAGAGACTTGCATAATACATGCTAGCAGTTAGCTAAGCATGCTAGAAACCGAGGGAAATGGCTAGCCAGGTACTCCAAAGCTCACATTTATGTTTTTACTTGCACATTCTTGGCCAGGACGCTCATATACTATAGCTAAGATAGTGTTTCTAGTCTAAACTATAAAAAAATGGCCTTGGATACTGAGCTATAGTTATTCTGTGGGTTTATTTGGTCTCATTATATTTAACATCTAATTTTTCCTGTTTTAGAGACACTTTGTAGTCTACTTAATACATTAGCTTCGGTAATTAGCCAACTGATTAACAGGGAAACCAGATGACCATCAACATACAGTATTGTCAGACCATGGTCATCTGGTGACTTGAATCTCAAATTAATCAATTGGAAGAAATTGTATTTGCTTCAGTACACTGTTGTAATTTTGTTAACTGTATACTACTATTGTAATCCTACTGTGTTATATGCAAATTTATTATAACAGATTCCTGTATAACAGCGAGTTCCAGCACATAAGCTGTAAAAAGTTTGCACTGGAGTGGATGTAATAGCCAGTGTACACAGAAAGCTGCAGCAGTGCTGGAGTGCGTGTGATAATTAATTCCAAATGTTGCAGCCCCCAAATTAAAGCCAGTGGCTTCAACACAAAGCGGCCCGCGCCTATCAGCTCAAAACAGGTCAGCGTTCGATACCGCCTTTCATTCACCCTCTTCTCCTCTTCACCTCGCCTTTCCTCTGTGCCTCCCACTCTCCCCACATCCTCAGCTGACATCGGCTCGTCTCCCGCTAATCCTCTCTTTACTGAAAAGAGATGGGGCGAGAGAGGGAGAACGAGAGAGCTTGTGATGAAGAGTAGTGAGGCAGAAGAGGAGAAAAGAGGAAAGGAAGGAGTAAAGAGGACTATGTCAAAGACTTAGTCGTGTTTTTCTTTTAAAACCACTGTCTCTGATGTGAAAAATAATTGTGCGCGTGCCCTAATACTACAGCAAATTCAGATGTTTCTATCTATATATCTATACCAAAGGCTAATGATATTTATCTTACTCCTGTGTCCTTTACTGCATCTTTCTGTTTTTTTTTCCTCCATATCTCCGTCTCTCTGCCTCACAGCATTAACTGCAATTGAAGCGTGCTGAGATGGAACACATTATGAGCTGGCCTACATGGCTGGCAGCTCTGTGTGTACGTGTGTGTGTATGTGAATGAGAGAGAGTGGAAATTAATTTATATGTACACTTTTGGTAAATAGCTGTAATTGGCCTTCAGCAGTGGGTTTTCAAAGTCTGATAAACTCTTAACTGCAAGAGTCCATATGTGAGTTTAAAAGTATATCAGCAACAAAGATAATCAAAGTATAAAATATAGGTGTAGAAATGTATAGAATATTCACTGAGGACATGATAATCCATTGTATGCTAATCAGAATGGCTCCCTATATGATACTAGTGAGGATTACTCATGATCCATAGTAGAGGAGTAAATAATAAGTCTTCTATTGCAGTGCAGAACTAGAGAAAAATTAAATGTTATATTTGTTACCTAACGCAACCATGTTTGGCTGCTCATGAAGCTCATATACGTATTTTTTTTAATATTTTAAAGTAATTAAAAAGGGGGTTTTAGGATGACACATGATGTCTACAAAAATTTTATTTAACCCTTCTGACGAAGAATGCTACATGGTAATGCAAGTCAGAGAAGTCCGTTGCCTAGTTGGAGATGCTAAGTTATCGTGGGCATGTAAGGACTGAGCTTGTTGATGATCTTGTTAAATTTGTTGCAGAAAAAATTACTTTTTATCATTGTTATTGGTTTATGGAGTCTGGTGATCTCATGTAAAAATAGTGTAGCTCTGTCTACCTTCAAGCTGAGCGCTAGTCTAAGTACACCAGTGTGTATTGCACAGGTCAGAAAAATGATTTGCCCCCTTGCTGATTTTTTTTATTCTCACATATTTGTCACACCTAAATGATTAGGATTATCAAACAAATTTTAATAATACACAAATGCAGTTTTAAAATCATTTCATTAATTGAGGGGGGAAAGCTGTCAAACCTTTCTAGCCCTGTGTTAAAATGAAATTAAGTGGTTGTGCCCACTGATTGGTTGAGCCTTTTGCTTTTTCAGAATTTCGTCCCATTCTTCCTTGCAGAATTGTTTTATTTCAGCCACATTGGAGGGTGTTTAAGTCCAGGTTTTGACTGGGCCACTCCAGAACCTTAATTTAGTATAATTTTTTTGTTCTTTTATTTAGTTTTTTGTTTATTTGTTTTTTTCATTTCTTTTAGGCATTGTTATTTTAATTGTTAAGCACAAGTGCTTTATTAATAGTGTTAGCTTTACGTCAGATATAACAGGATACACGCCTTCTGAAAAGTTCAGCATTTGTTTTATCAGTCCACATAATATTTGCCCAAAAGTATTAGGAGTAATCAAGATGTTTTTGGGAAATGTGTGATTGGCCTTTGTGTTCTTTTTGGACAGCAGTTGCTTTCACCTTGGAACTCTCACATGGATGCCATTATTGCCGGTCTCTTCCCTATTGTTGAATCATAAACACTGACCCTAACTGAGGCAAGTGAGGCCTGGAGTTCTGCAGTTCTAGATGCAGTTTTTTTTATGACCTCCGACCCTGCAGATGAGTCGCTGTTGTACTTTTGGAGTAATTTTGGTAGGCCAGCCACTCCTGGGAAGGGTCACTGCGGTTTCAAGTTTTCTCCTTTCGTGGATAATGACTCTCACTGTGGCCTCAGAGCCTTAGAAATGGCTTCGGAAGCCTTGCTTGACTGATACATGTCAATTACTTTGTTTCTAATCTGTTCTTAAATTTCTTTGATGTGTTTCTTTTGAAAGATCTTTTAGCTGCTTCA
>OMLM01005315.1:14343-29339 GCA_900302695.1 Helostoma temminkii | reverse complement strand
TGTGTGTGTGTGTGTGTGTGTGTGTGTGTGTGTGTGCGTGTGTGTGTGCACTCAATGTATTGCTCGCATTGTGGGGACCTAAATCTAATTACACACTTACTGATGGGGGCCTATCTTTCCTCATAGGGACCAGATGCTATGGCGTGTCATGTTTAAAGTTGGGCTAAGTCTTCAGGAAATGGTTGTTAGTCGATGTAATGTCCCCTGAATAGACGGAAACCAGATTTTGTGTGTGTCACATAATGACGCTTCCCACTCGCTAAAGGTACCACTTAGCGTCAGTACTAAGGTGTCATTTTAACATACATGGGGATATCAAGTGATGTTGTGAAACACTGTGTGTTGTAACCAGACTGTTCCAGGAAGTCTTTATTTTATCTTTATACTTAACTTGTCCTTGAATTCCTTGTGACTAACCCTAACTACGTCGCCTTTGAGCACAAACACAATCCAACTGCAGTGTTTCCACAGTGTTGACCAGTTGTTTTGACGAAAGGTCTGACAGGCAGCCACTGTGATTCCCATGGAGTCAAGAAGTGACACATCCAGTGCATAAAACAGTGACGCCACCTTTAGTGTTGGTCTTGAGTGGGGAGTGTTTTCATGTGATGCTGTGTGACCCGGCTTGTTAGTCAGTCAAAGTGGATAGAAAGTCACACAAAAGCACAAGAAAAAGAACTTTGCACTTCACTTTGCGTCTTTTCATCCCCACATTGCTGACCATGATGAGAACACACTGTGCTTTACAGCCAGCCAGACTAGTCAAAGTGAAACTGACTGTGAGCCACAACATTAGTAGATGGTGTTAATAGTGTGGCTGGTCAGTGTATAGTAGGGGCTTTCAGACACTGCTCAATGGTTTGCACGACTCCATGATGGTTTGTCACTGAGCCAGCAAAGTGCACTCACAGCATGACATGCTACTTGCCTAGTAGCTGAACTTTAAATCTCTGCAGATGAATTCTTTAAACATTTGAATTCTTTGAAATTATATGACTTAAGAGACCCTGGGCATGAAAGTTGTATCATGGAAACAGATTTGCATTTAAGGAGGCATGACAGGTGTTTTTTCACATTTCACATTTTCTGTAGGTAGACAGTGTAAGTAAACGTAGCAGGTTCTGTTTCCCTGCTCAATCGATCTCAGAAAACAGCACAATTAAAGTTTTCATGCACATTTTTTTATTATTACAGAAAACCTACAAAGCTGTGATTTTTAATTCTGCTAGAAACTTTTGTGTTACGACTAACCAAAAACAATTATTGGTATTCTCATCATTGTATTGTGTGTTTAATGCTAATTAGCTAATTTTAGCATGTTAAAACGCTGACATTAGCATTTAGCTCAAAGCTCTGCTGTGCCTCAGAGCTGCTCCGGCATAGCTGTAGACTCTTATTATATGGTTAGGAAAGGCTCATAATCTTTGTTGTTTAAAAAGTCAACAATGACATGAAACACAACACAATGTGTTTACTTCCCATGTGCTACAAAAACATAAAATAGCACTTTCATTATTGAAAAATGTGTTGTTATCACCGAGCATCATCCAGGAAGTCATTATGTTTTCCTCAAACTGTATTGGGCAACACAAATTAATAGTAAACACATTTTATGTCACTGCCATTTACTTATTCCCACGACTCTGTCACATCTTTATTTCTTTCCTTTTTTCCTTCCTCTCCTTCTCCTTCATCTTCACTGTCACTGGCTTCATCTAGGCCTCTTCCTTCTTTCTTTCTTTCTTTCCTTATGTCTCCATTCTTCTTCTCACCCTTCTACCACAGTCTTTCTCTCATCCTTCTCCACCTCTTTTTTCCCCTCCCTCCCCTCTGTGCTGTCACTCCTCCTCCCTCTCTTCTCCATCTACCCTCCCTCCCATCTCTTGCCAGAACTGAAACGCTGTACTTCTTTTCCTGAAGTAATTTCTATGTTAATGAGTCTCCTTGTGAGATAACGCAGGCAGCAAGGGCCTCGGACACCCTTGCTGTGCCGGTGCTTGTCTTTGCGAATGCATGGGACACAGCAAGTGAGAAGGATGATAGGACCTGTCACTGCTTCTCCTGATCTGCTGATGGATTCTTCTTTTTCCATCTCTCACTTCATTTTTTTGTTTCTTTGTTTTTTTTGTGCTTTAATCCCACAGTTTGCTTTTCAGTTCATACAGTACATGTTCATCACTGTGTCACTGTAGTTATTTATGACACCAGGCTGACTCTGACATTGTGCTATTCTGTAATTTTATAGTAATACTAAAGTACTTACAAAGTACTTAATCACTTTGCTAAACATCATTGTCCATTCCTCTACCTGTGTTTGTAACTTATCTATGTGCATGTGTGTGTTCCTTCACACGTAAACATGCACACTGGAAGCTGTAAACCATCAGTACTCTGTGATTCTCACTGATGAATCAATGTGAAGGCTCAGAGAGAAAAGAGCGTAGAGTATTTGATCAAATAACAATCAGAGGGATATATGCATCATCCCTCCATGCAGTTCTTCCATTCAGTACGGTTTAAACAGTCAATACATGAGCTTTAAAATAGTCAGAGCTGTTCAGTCGCCTGCGGCGCACACACAACTCACAGATATACGTACAGGCGTTTATATGTACGCACACTAAAAAGAGTAGTGAGAAACCCCGACATAAGCAGGCGTACGTCTACAGCGGCTACATAAGCACACAACGGAGCACACGTACGTACTTCAGCGTGTTAAGTGAACTGTGAAGCTCAGACCGCCTTGTGAGGAAGCCTCGCTGAATGGAATCATTTAAAACGGTCCGTGGCGCTTTAAGTGGCGTATCTGCTTCTCTCCCGGGCGCGATTCTTCACGCATCGCTTGCCGATCTTTCTCTCTCTCTCTCTCTCTCTCTCTCTCTCTCTTTCTCTTCTTAACTAATCAGTGCGCTGCAGCGCGCCTCTAGCATCGCGCGGGAGGAGGAGGCTAAGCGGCGAATCAGCACCAAGAACAGCGCCTCAGCGCGTTGCGTCGCGCATTCAGCACCGCGGACAGCTCTCCAGACGCGACACTAACTGCCGACGCGTCAGCGGCAAGCGGCGCGGCACCGAAACTTCACCACTGTGAACATAACCGTTTTATTCTGACCACTTACTTCTATTGTCTCCACTGTTTGGACACTATACTGGGTGCAGAAGTGCTGCTGGTCTACTTGTCCAGACTCCATAAACAAAAGCATGTGTTTGATCTTATAAGAGATGGTCATCATAGCAAAACGCGCTTTTCTGACTGAATTGGAGATCCTCGCGTTTTATACGGGCAGTGTTGCGGCGGTAGGCGGGAGATACAACGCTGACTGTAGATGATTAGCTCCTGAAGGGCGCTGTCATCCTCAAACCCAATCCGAATAGAGCGGCGCGGCCTCGGGCGGAGTTTGAGGAGACGCGCGGTTAGTTTTAGTTTGTGTTGGTTGGACCGAGAGGAGGAGGAGGAAGACGAAGAGGAGGAGGACGAAGAGGAGGAGGAGGCGGCTGACTTTTTTTTTTCCATTTGTACCATCGGGCACGTTTCTCGGGAGCAAACCCAGGCGGGTGTAACTGTCCTGCAGGCTCCTTCAATAAGCGTCTAATCGACCGGTTTATCCCGCTTGTGGTTGAACTTCGGCAACGGGGAAGAGCAAACACTGATGTTTTGGGGGAGAAATTTAATCAGGCTCATCTGCTTTTCATTTATGGAGCCCGTTTAACTTGAATACCCGTTCAGTCTGCCCTTTTATCAGCGACTGCGTCTGTGGACGAGTTTCGCCTGTGCTCTGGACATCGAGGATCTAGAAATAGATGTCAGCGAGTCAACAGCTGGAGTGGAAAACACATGACGGATCTCGGCCAACATCCCATTTGTCTTTATAGCTGACGCATGGGCTTTAGACTGTTCATTCAGTAATTTAGCAGGAAACCGAACAGAAAGCATAAATCGGCACCGCCTCTTATTTTGGAACTGAGAGATCGAAGGAGATCAGTCGCCGGTCAAGAAATCCAGAGGCGAGTTAAGAGCGATCCGCCTAAATAAGGATGCTTTAGTAGAACCTGTGTGGTTACAGGCGTCCAGAAAGCAAAATAACCCCGCTTATTGTTGCTGCTTTAAAGATGGAGTCTCCCTACGCAGACATCGGCTGTTAAACAGGTTAATAAAGGGGCTGTTTTGGAAAAAAAAACAAGTTGAGAAAAGAGAGAAGGGAAGGAAGCAGGAGAGGAAAGAAGGACAAAACGAGAGAGGGAGAGACTGAACACAGGAAAACAGAGCAAAGACCAAAATATCTCTGATTATCGGAGGGTGACCGGCTTTTAACGAAGCTCGCCCTGCTTAACTCCGGGGCAAACAAACGGAATAAACGGAAGGAGGGAGGCGGAATGTGGTGTCGCCGTCACGCTGCGGTCTGACTGAGTGCGGGCAGTGTCGGGCAGCCGGGGACAACCGGTGGTAGTGGTTAAACCAGCGGTGTGTGTATGAGGGTGGTGGTGAAAACCGGTTTTTGATGAGCGAAAAAGTGACGTGCCGCCCTCCCACCTTCCCGCCCTTTGCGAACCCCTTGTCAAGTCAACGGACAAGGCAGCCAAGTACTTCATTATCCGCTCCATATTTAAAAAATCTCCACCTTTAACCCTTTTTTCTTTCTTTCTTTTTTTTTTTTTTTTTTTTTTTTTTTGGCTGTTGAACTCATCACTCTGACACAAAGTCTCGCGGGATACAGAAGAAATAAAAGGGTGTTTCTAAAATAAAGGGGTGGGGGGGAGAAACATTAAGACACATAGGAGTCGCCTATATGAAGATGCTGATGTGTGACCGCGGCGTCCAGATGCTCGTGACAACGGTGGGCGCGTTCGCCGCCTTCAGCCTCATGACCATTGCCGTCGGTACCGACTACTGGCTGTACTCGCGTGGGGTCTGCCGCGTGAAGAGCAGCGGCGACAACGACACGAGCCGCAAGAACGAGGAGGTGATGACGCACTCCGGCCTCTGGCGAACCTGCTGTCTGGAAGGTACGTGATCAGTCTCACTCTTATAGCAGCCTCTGTTTCTGTGTGTGCATGCGCATGTGTGGCTGTGTGTGTGTGTGTGTGTGTGTGTGTGTGTGTGTAAGCAGTTTGTTTAACTCTTTCTGTGTGTAAACATGTACTGCATGTGCTAGTCTGTGACTGTCCCTGCCACTCCAGACACTCATAACACACATATCCTGTCTCTCCTACTGTCTACCCCTCGCTATCTAACACCAGAGGAGCTTGGTGTGTGTGTGACTCTGCCCATAATCCCTGTAACTCAGTCCTTCCTTCCTTGAGTTCACCCTCACGTCCGTTCCTCTGCTGCAGAACAGAGCAGGGTAAAATAGCATTCTGCTTTTGTTTGGTTGTCATCACTGCATAGCTGGAGGTGCAAATAAAGCACTGACAGGCACAAACACAGCTGCCACTGTTATTAGCCAGTCAGCTGCACCGCTAACAAGTACTTGCATCCGCACACTGTTGCTGGGACTTTCACAGAGTGTTGTTAGGAATTTGCTCATTTTTCTGACTTCGTGTTAAGAGCAAGAGCTCTGTGCAATAATTGGCTTAACCTGGATGGTGCTGCGATCACATGTGGAATCAGCTCAGAGAGACCTGTCGAGTTATGCAAACAGTCCCAAATCAGCACTGGTTTAAGACTGAATCCATGCCACTAGGAGCCAATGGGAATATTGACAATTATGTATTGTGGAAAACATACTGAGACTGCACTCCTGCAGAGAAGTTTAGGTTTTACCACTGACTGGAGAAAAAAGTTAGATTAGATAAATTAGATTAACTAAACAGGTAAAGTAACATTCGCTTAAATTTAAAAAGTTTAAACAGACCTGGTGATTGTGTTGCTATGACAAAGCAGTAATATGTTAAGAGAAAAGGGGTTTTGACCTTGACTGCATGTCTTCCCCTGCCTCTTCCTACCTTTGCCTGATTTGCATTATCTGTCAAATTTCAATCAAAGCAGAGATGCCATACTATATGAAAATGTGTGTTCTTATGTCAGGGACCATTTAAATCACTTGTCTCCAAATTCAAAGGAAATAAAAATGTTTTAGCAAGTCTTAGATTTCTGCATCTTCTGTAGGAGTTACAGATTGCTTGGTAAAGGTTGCAGCTTCCCACACTGTGAACAGCTGAGCAGGTTCTCTGCAACGTGGCTAAAATCTCACACGAGCATAAATTCCAAATTATTGGGTTGGTTTTTTGAAGATGATTCAAAATGTATGGTTTGTAAGGGACATTTTTTTAAGTTGTTTGAAGACATAATTTACCTGTGGCTATTCTGTGCGCTAAGTTAGGCCAACACACTACAAGATTGATCTGATACCTACATAAATGCATCATAAATGCACAATTTTCCAAGGTTATATTTAATTTTAACATATCTCATAATTTACAAAAAATACTTGATGTGACATCTCTGAAGATTTCTTGAACAGAAATGTGGAATATACATAAGTGCCAGAAAACTGTTTTTCAAATACCATTAAAAAGAGTCATTGCCTGTAGTAGGAGCGTTTGTGTGTGTATTTTGTGTGTCTGATGCAGCGTAACCATCTCATTCTGGGGGGCATAGGAGGCTATTACAAGGCCAGATGGTGCAGGTATAAAGCTTTATTGAATGCACACTCATTTACATGCACACACACACACACACACGCTTGTAATGAGATGGAGAAAAAAACAGACGTTTCTGATTGAGGCTACCAAATAAGCACAACTATGGGAGCAGTACACCAAGTTAACGCAATGTCAGCACAATGTCAGTGCATGCACACATGTGCACACATACACAGACACGAGTATACACACACACTGTAAACTGTATGTGCATGCAACACAACTGAAGAGAATAAGTTCTCTTACAGTATCTCTTTTCTCATTCTGCCCATCTTACACCCATTTCACTTATTTCTGCTTCCCTTGTGGTCACAGTTTTATAATTCATAAAGGCCTCACAAACTGACGAGAAATGGATGTCGCTGAATGGTGAACATGTGGCTTGCACTTTGCCCGACATCAGAGAGTGAGTGAATGAGGTGGGAGGATAATCATCATATGTACTTACAGCAAATGTACAAAGCAGTCATGCAACATGTGCAGCATGTAGCATACAGCACATTGTACGATATATTGTTAACTCAATTTGGTCATATACAGTTAACCCTACAGTTTGTGTGTGGTCGGGTTGGGATTTCTTGCATGAAGTGTGTTTGTGTCTTTAAAACGGTACTGAAGTGTCAGGTTTCCACTGGGATAAATGAGCACAAGGAAGCAAATGAGGAAAGAAGAGAAGCATGGAGGGGGACTAGCAGATAGAACATGAATGAAGAGAGACAAGAATGTGCATGAATGAAGCAGGGGAGAGAGGTAGAGAGGAGTAGTGGTGGGGGGGAGTGATGGATGAGCTGAGCATGGCCTTGGTTTCAGGTGTTCTCAGGGGAGCGTTTGACCGCACCGGGGATCTGAAGGATCACATGGTAATAGCAAGACAGAAGATGGTTTGAAACAGAGATAGGGACAAAAGGACTGGCCAGGTGGCTACAACAGGAAGGAGATGATGTGGAAAGAGTAAAGTGAGGGTAAGGAATGAAGGACAGAGTGAAAAAGGAGGTCACTGCATAAGAAGATGGGCATTAATTAAATATGGAAGTGTTTGACTGTGTCTGAGATAAAAATGATTCTCTGACAGAGACGGACCAAGGCAGAGAGACAGGGGCCAAGAAGAGGGTTAGGGATAGGATAAGGAATAGACAGAGGAAGAGAGGATTGTCTAAATGACGTTCTGAGAATTGAAGATAGAAAACGCAGAGGTAAAAGATCGAGAGATGTAGCATTTGAATAGTTAGGGATATATTGGAGATTAGGAGAAAAGAGGGATGAGGGTGGGACACAGGGGCCACAGCTATGTGTGCCACTGAACATATTTAAACTTTATTTTGTTATTATGTTGTTTTTTTATTCTATAACACATATTTATTGGATGTAGCAGTGTTTTATTCACTCCCAGTTTCATTTCTTAGCTATGCCTCCCCTCAACATTTTAGCAAATTCAAAATTAGCTTATCTTTATTTGAAAGACTAGAAACAGGGAACACTTTCAACTTTGCAGCCAGTAATTGGTGTATGATAATACTTTGTTTTATAAGGATAAAACCTCATTGTACCAAGCCAGGCCAGGTTAATGTCCTGACCAAAACACCATTCAGCTAATAATAAGCTTCTATGGGGTAATTGTAATGGAAAAGCAGCATCATCCAACACAACTGGGGTAAACTGGAATAACAACTGCTGGCCAAACCTTATCTTTCCAGTTGTTCTACATCAGTTTCTTCATGACAGTGATGCGCTTGTGAATGGATGAGAGCAAATTCCTGAGGTCATGTTAATGTGGAAAGTCTTTCCAGAGGACAGAAGGCTAACATGGAATTAAAAACTAAGTGTTTATGAGGGATATATGAGGGTAATATTTGTATCCACATTCTTTGGGTCACATGGTGTGGAAACAGCCTGAACACAAGGATGCAAACAAGTGAGATAAGATGAGAGAAGATGAAGGATAGCCTGGAACGGGAAGAATGAATGTGTGGGAAAAGAGGTAGGGCAAACAAGGAGCGAAAATTTTAAAGAGGAAAAGAGCAATGTTTTAGGAGAATGAGAGAGAAAGAGAACATGGGTGGATTTGAGGAATAACAGACTGAAAAGGGGGAAAGACGATAGAGAAAGAGGAGAGGTGTGCAACCAAGCAGAACCTGTCTCGTTCTCTTTCATCAGCCATCACCGTGGAAACTAGCCTCTTCCTCTCCTTCTTTCCCTCTCTCCCATCTTCTCTTTCCTTCGCCTGGAAAGAGGTAATCAGAGAGGGTGAGAGAGGTAGTGGTGAAGAAAGAGAGAGAGAGAGGAAGAGGCACAGTCACCCACAATGAGCTGTCAGAGGCGTTCTGAGGAAACAAGCAGTCCAATTTGCTCTGCTTTTCAACTTCCCTTCCTCTCCCATGTTCACTCCCCTCCTCTTCTGTTTTCTAGTTGACAAAATCCTTTGTATTCTGTGCATGCGGTAATATTGACTCAGGTCACTCATATGCAGCTTTTGGACTCACCTGTGAATGAATCAGGTCTCACCCAAAAAACAACACTGTTGGTCATTTTTTCCAAGGCCTAAAACAGCTTGTTTACATTTTACTGACATGCACCAGCTGTGGTGGGTTATTACTGAAGCAAAGGAAGAACTAACTTAATGTTGTAACACTGGAAAACCTTATAAAGAGAGAGCCAGGCTGCTTATTAAGCACAGCAATTGACTTTGACAAATACGGCCACCATCTGTTTTCTACCTGCAGTCGATGTTAATTTAATTTCCGATGTTTATTTTAACTATCAATATGATCAGTTTCTTAATTGGGTCCTTTAGCCTCTCCAGTGAGGTTTGGCTGTAGAAAATATCCTGAAATATCTCAAGGCCCCCTGTCCTGCTTGTTTTCCAACTATGCCTGTCCTAACTACACCTGATCCAGTTAATCAGCAGTGGACAGGGCAAGGATTGTTGGAAATGAAGCAGGGCAGTTGGGGAATATTTGTATAGTCTGGTTTTCAAGAGTTTTCTGTCAGACAATGTATGTTTTCTCCTCCTAGTCATGCATAAAATAGTAATATTTAGTTCAGTTATCGCATTATTATGTTAAGCAGTGCTCATTTTTTACCTTTAAAATCAAAGCAAAGAAAGTAAACTGAGAAAACATAGCCTGCTGTCACATCAGTCAAATATTTAACATTTTGCTAATTTCCTTGAATCTCATCATTAGATCAGATTCATTCAGGTTCACTGTTACTTTATTTGTTTGTATGTGTGTTTTTAAATTGCCTTGTAAGTTAGTGCGATTTATGATGTTTCTGTGATTTGCCTGCACATGCATCAAGTGTGGTCTGTGGGAGAGAGTTACATCAAGGACAAACAACTGGCATCTCATGACCAGCTTGTCACAATCATGGGGACATCTGGCCACACAGTGTTGTTTGTGTTTATCTCCTTTTTAACCTTGTTTTCAGGCACTGTTTCATCTAGTGGAATATTTTCACTGTTTAGTATGCATCCCCACTAACGTCTCTGATAAACTGGACTAGACTAATGCAGTAGACAGATATTTATGAATTATTATAAACACAGAGAATGATTACTGGTCAGATTTGTTCGCCTTTCGTATAATTTTCTGATACTGTGTTATTGATCCACACTGATTCTACACTGCCAGTCAAGTTTGGACACACATTTTAACAATGTATACACTGTATTTCTGATCATGGACATAATTATTTCTGTGTGTCCAAACTTGTGACTGGACAGTGTATAGAAAATTATAATTTTTTGTGACACATTGATTCAGCAAATTTTATTGTATTGTAATAGTTGGGTTAAATACAGTTTCAGCAAAAAGCAAATGCAGCTAACAGAGTTACCAAAAATAAATAGAAATAGAAAAGTAGCAGGTAGCAACAGGGGAAGGTAGAGATAGCAATGGGTGGAGGAGAGACAAAGAAGATTAAAATGAAGTATAACAACAGAAAGGAACAGTAAAAGCTAAATAATAAGTGTGTTTGTAGCTCTGCACTGTCACAAACAGCCTGCAGTTAGTCAGGCATCAGTGACATGGAAAGTGTTTCTCCTCTACGACTCATCTGTTAGCCCTTGGACTTGCTGTACTACTGTTATCATGCATAATTTGAAGGCGTGTGTGTTTGCGTGTGTGTGCAACTTTGTTTTGAGAGCCTTTTCAAACACATAGAATATAATACTACCAAATTCATCTGCTTGGTAAAGACATGTTGGTGGTAAACATGGTCCGTATGTTGTGTGTCCAGTAACGTGACAGGAATGTTCAACATAGTTTTTATTAGAATTTATTCTAAACAATCACAACAGTGTGGTTTTAAATAGTTTTTACAGCACACGACAGAAAATATCCATATACCTGCTTTTATACAGTATGTAAGAGTGGCAGCATATAAAGCCCAGAAGAAAAAGTACACCACATGACACAGGAGATAAAACATACAGACACATACAAGCATACAATCGTGGACACACTAGATTCAATTCCCTAATTGCTATGTCCCATAATACTTTGTAATGACTGTGGTTGCAGCTGCCCTCGGGTCACGTTGACCTTTGTGAGCCAAATGCCTCCTGAAAGATGCTCCCTAATGTGTGTGGAAAAAAGTAGTTCATCTCTACATGTATTCCATTTTGTTTCCGATGTATGTGTGTGTGTGTTAGTTTGCAGTTAATTAGAGTGAAAAAAGTAACCAAAAGCAAATTTGTGCCTGCATCTTTGCTCTGAAACACTCATCCACCATCCACCATGCATACAACCACACAGCCAGGTACACACACACTCTTCGATGCCCATGCACACACACACATGCATGACTTTAAAAACAGCAGTGTGACGCTTTTAGTTCCAGTCACAAATTAGCTTGCATGTTGATGTTACTGCGTGTTTAAATTAATGTACATGGTTGGCTTTGAGCAACAGAAATAAACTACATGTGTGTGAATCTGTGAGGAACAAAGCAGAACAGACAGTTAGTATAGACAGTCATCTAGCTGACTTACAGCAATGTGCAGAAGTAATCCTTTTAAAGTAATGTAATGAAAAATATTGTCAACATATAACAAACCACTGTGCTTCAGACCACTTCTCATTATTCCTTTCATATACTGGTTGCAAAAATTTACATGAGACATTTCTTCATATGAACAATTGAACCTACATCCTGTGCTGGGTCCAAATCTGAACTTTCCAAGCAGAACTGAAAAATTTTAATTAAGTTTAATGCAGTATGTTTATATATATATAAATATATATAGTTTGCTTGGCGAAGTAATGGGGATGCAGAATTAATCACTGCAGTGACTTCTGTTATGATAAATAACTTGTCAAAACTTATTAATGTCTCATCTTTGTAAGGGATATCAATTAGAAGACTTATCAGTAAGCTATAGTGCACAGATGTACCGTACAGATTTATTTAAAATGTTAAGAACTAAAGGACTATTAAATTAAATACTAGCAAAAACAGTTTACTTTCCTATTATCTTAATGGTCTTTTAGTTGATGTCTATAATAGGAATTTATTCCAGAAGAAATGTGGGGAATTGTTTTAATTATGTCATATCTTATTACAGAAACTGTGGTAAGCTATAATGTATTGAAGTTTCTTTTTACTTCCCACCTTGGATAGGATTTTACAAAAAAAAAAAGGCCGTTCCATGTACACATTTTTGTCCTTGTGAATTGTTAATAACGTGGTGTGATGCAGATTGGGTAATGTGGTTTGTTTTTTATTGTATTTGGGAAGATACTCCCAAAGAGACCCATTTAGAAATGATTTAATGAAAAGATTAAATCCAACATTTTGAGTTTACCTTAGGCTCTCAGTACTTTTTATCAGAGATTGATTTTTCCCAATTGAGGAGGAACATTTTTAGGACAATATCACCAGATACCAGACCTTTTGGGAAAGTTGATCCAAGCAGTAACCAACAATTTAAGAGAGACTTCCTCTAAAAGTTGCTAGATGCTATAATTTAGAACATTTTGAGATGTGGTCTGTCCAGTCATTGGTCATATTGTGATGTATGGTTAAGAAGGGGATGGCATCCTGAGAAGCGTAAAGCACTAACAGCAGCTTTAGATGTAACAGTCAATCTTTTTGTTTTACCAAGAGAAACTGCTAAATTAGCTTTACCTTATTGGCTCACTACAATATAATCATTGGCATTTGAGCGTGTACTTTTCACCTTATTTTAAAAGTGAATAAATTTCTTTTCCACTCAACTCTGGTTAGATGTGTTTGTTTGTCCTGGGGTCTAATCGTTTTAAAGATTCCCAGTGTGCTGTTTGTTACACATCATCTTGATGAGCACACTGACCCGAAGGTCCAACACACCAATCTTAATGACTCTCCCTCTGTGTGTGTGCGTGTATGTGTGTTTAGATTATTTTTAGCTGACTGTCTTTACTCTCTACCAAACATAACATAGAAAAGTATATCAATGAGGGTGTAACATGTACAGTATGTGTGTGAGAGAGAGTCAGGAATGTTTTGACTGTGTTTACTCAGTTGTGATTTAAATTTTCTACCAAAAGTAGCCACATTGTTCATTGTTTCAGGCAATTTGATGATCTACAGATCTGAATGGTCCAATATAAATCCATCCATTTATGAAGCAGGAGGTAATGTGAGTGTACTGGCTAGAAAATATAAGGCTGAGCTCTAACTCATGATGCTTTACTTCTTGATGGGTCCAACAAGAACATCTAAGGCTCTTTTGCTTTTGCTAGTGCTCTTATTATCCAGTTAAATCAGGCCACATTACAAGATAAAGGCAGCAGCATTCTATATGTTTCTTATGTTGACTTCAGTAAACAATTCCCATTAAAAGGCCAAAGCCAAGAACATAGTTTTGATCCCAGTAGAAGTACTCTCTGCAAGCCTCATATTTAAAACTATTAAAAACATATCTCTGGTTAACAGTATTAGGCTCCTTCATTACCTTGACCATAGGCGCTGCAGTTTATTTTAATTAAGTCCCATATACAACATTCTGCTGCTGGCAGAACAAAATGTGTATTAATCCTCATCTGAAAATAGTCCCCATCATCTATATACTACCATATATTATCACCTGATTTTCAGGATGAATGTTGTTAGCAGACATAATTCAGTTTAGAGCTCAGTGCCACAGACAAGGGACGTTTAAAAGCATGTTTTGTTGCCAGTTTTATTAAAAAGGGAAAATTCTGTAGTGTGTCTTTGATTAGCAAACTAAGATAAAAAAAGTTTTTAAATTATACTGAGTAGAGTAGTAGTAGTACTGAGTAAAATAAAATGACATAAAATTATAAAGTACTGCGAAACGGGAATGGTGACACTATGCGCTTGGGTGCATTTGGCTTATTATTTGTGTTTCTTTCAGTGCAAGAAACTTTCATTGATATGAACATTTGACACAGTATTACTTTATTCAATCTATATATCAAAGACTATACAAACATCTTTTTGTCTCACTCAGCCAGAGGTTAGTTGCTATCACTGAGCACATGAGCTGGATGAATCAATTTAGAGTGATTTTCTGAGTGTGGGTACTGGAAAGAACCCCTTCATATGCAAATAAGCAATTAGGTTGAGTCGTTCATTTGTTCAGCGCCAGCCTCTATACTCCCATTTCTCTCTAATTCTCCTGTGCCATTTTACCACCAAGCGTCTTTCAATCAGAACTTCCTCTTTTCATCCTCCTTCCTCCTTCATCTCCCTTTCTCTCCCCTTTCCCTTCATCCCTCCACGTCCCACTCCCTGACTCTCTCCCTCATCTCCCCTGTGGTGTTGACCATGTGTGAATGGGTCTGAATGATCGGTAGGGAAGAAGCTGCATGCAGTGTGCACACATACAGTATGGCCATGCTCACACTTAAAAACACACTTACACATGCACGCGCATAAAGGATGCTGAGGTGTGTGTGTGTGTGTGTGTGTGTGTGTTTGAGGAGGACCTGTACAAAGGAGGATGAGTCACTCTCTGCCTGACACTCATAGGAGACTGCATCCTAGTCGATACAACACAAATACACACACTAACTCACTCACACACACACACATACACCAAGTGACATATACTGGTATAAACAATTTACAGAAAGCTTTTACTTACTCGCATGATTGATAGTGTTCATGCATCAGTATAATGAGCTTGTTTGATGTGTGTGTGTGTCCACGCATTGCCTGTATTAAACACTAATGTGTGTTTTTGCATTCAACATGTGAGTTTGTGTGTGTGTGCTGAGTGTGATAAGACTTTTCATTAGTGTTTCCCCCACTTATAGCCTGAGGGAAACAGCTCTGCCCTGCATCATCTGTCATTTCTCTCTCTCTCTCTCTCTCTCTCTCTCTCTCTCTCTCTCTCTCTCTCTCTCTCTCTC
>OMLM01005315.1:1888-14323 GCA_900302695.1 Helostoma temminkii | reverse complement strand
GCATTAGTGTTTCCCCCACTTATAGCCTGAGGGAAACAGCTCTGCCCTGCATCATCTGTCATTTCTCTCTCTCTCTCTCTCTCTCTCTCTCTCTCTAAGCTGTTATTTTCACTCCCCAGAAATGTGACTTGATGCAAAACACACACAAAAAGATAATTGATTATTAACTGACAAACAATACTAATAATCCTCCTACACCTGCGCCAAATTATTATTTAACTGTTTAATTAAAAACACACCTTAATCGACTGAGTAATTCACTTAAAGAAAGTAGTTGTTACTTTAATTGCACCCCTATCATGCAGTATAATCAGTGGAAATCCGGCATGTATATGTGTTTAAGTACACAAATGCTGTTTTACTTAATCTTGAGGGACAATAAAAGTCTGACCTCTACTCAACTGGTCTGTGTTTCTTCTCTACAGGAACATTCAGAGGAGTTTGTAAGAAGATTGATCACTTTCCAGAGGATGCTGATTATGAAGCAGATGCCGCTGAATACCTCCTGCGTAAGTTTGTTACGAATATTCACAGCTACTTTTAGCTTTTAATAGAAATTTTGTATGTGTGTAATGTATCTCAGTCTGCAGTTATAGGCAATTATTCAACTATCCAACTATAATTACAGCCTGTACAGCCAACCAGTCAAGTTGAGGTTTACATGAATGTGGGTCCAGACTCATATTCTAATCAGTCCAAGTGCATACTGTGTCAGATGTAATGAAATTACCTCAAAGTAGTCCACATATTGCATTCACAAGAATGGGACATACATAAGGTCACAGTGACCTTGATCTATGATCCGAGTGGACATTTGTGCCAAAAGAGTTTCCCATCTCGAGGCAATCCTGAGATATCGCCTTCACAAAAATGGGATGGTCATGAAGTCACAGTGACTTTAACCACCAAAATCAAATCAGTTCATCCTTGAGTCCAAGTGGATGAATGTGTCATATATAAAGAAATTCCATCAAGGTGATTCTGAGAATGAGAGGGATGGACAATATGTACAAGAGGTGACAGTGGCCTTGACCTTTGACCTTTGAATCAGTTCACTAATGAGTCTAAGTGGACTTTGTACCAAATTTGACATTGTGTTCCTGAAAATGACATGACAGATGGACTGGACAGGCGTGAGGTCATAGTGACCTAGGATTTAGAAGTAGAAAAGGTTTAGGCTGAAGCTTATTTTACTTATTTTATAATACTAAGCTTATAAAATGTAATCATTTATAGATAAGGTCTAATAAAAGACACAATCACATTGCATTATGGGAAGAATCATAGAAGAAAACAGAACAGCATTTACAGATGATGAGAGCTCCTGCATGTATTGCTTAGCCTTCAGCTGCAGAAAGGAGGAGCTAGATGAACGTAGGAAATAATGAATGGAGAGAATAAGTAGTTTAACAAATGCTGTGGTTTAATCGGGAAGTACATTAAAAGACTAAGTAGAAATTAAAACCTTGTCATGAGAAAATTAAACATAAAAATGCATTCACAAGTAGATAGAGGGTGTTTCTGTGGAAAACAGACAGGAGGGGACTCGCTGTCTATTTTTTCTCCTACATAATACACAAGTAAAGATGGGCAAAGCAGGAAAAAAATTGATTCCGCTTGTGCTTCTATTTTATTGCTCCACTGAACACAGAGTAACATCCCCAGAGGCAGCCAATTAGATCATTAGGGCTCAGAGCAGGCCAGCCAATGGGGAGTAGGGACCTAGTGACCAGCATTTCATACAGCCCAGGGGTGTGGGCCACACAGGCGGAGCATATGTGCTCAGCCATAAAACACAACTGGTCACTTCAGCTGTCCATCATGTTGGATATGTTTTGGAATGTATTCACATGTTTTTTGAGTATGTTCATAATGAGCATGTGTCTGCTTTTAATTATATCTAAAATACAACACCGCATGACAAGCTGTTTGCAAATATCGTTCAGTATGTTACCACGTCATGCACACATATGGCGTTCTTACAAATATTTCACTCCCACAACAGCCTTGCTTTCCTATTCATTATTTTTGTCTTGCATATGTGTCAGTGCCACTCTCCATCTGTTGTGGTTTTTGTCTTTTTTTTCTGCTACTGTACATCCAGCTCTCCCTGTGTTTCGCTCTAACAAGGCCTCTGAATGCTTTTACATGTTCTGGATACAGAGCCAGTCAAGCATGTAGCAACACACTGGCCCAGGTGTTTCTCGTGTGTGTGTGTGTGTGTGTGTGTGTAAGTGACACATTTTTCAGCTTTGTCCTCTAGCATAGGGGTTTTGAAATGAAACAGTGACTATGACATTAAAGCAATAACTTATAACTAAGCTTCAAGAGCATAATTTGCATCCATATTGGAGAACTGCGCATGAATTCTGCTGTTAAATACATAGTCTTACACAGAGTTAATGTTTGTTTGTATTCTAAATAAGAGGAATACAAAACTTACAGTGTCATTTCACCATGAGTCTTTTGCTTAGTACATTATATCAGCTGCTATATTGAGCTGCACGTTGTTGGTGGTACTGCAAACAAACAGAAAATCAGAAGTGAATTCAGTTGTAAAATGCAGTGTATATGTTTATCACAAACAGCAGCTTGATTTCAAAGAAGAGGCTGGTGCATGTCAGCAAGTAGAACCACCTTTAAATCAAATTAGAGGCACATGCAGAACTGAGAGTGAACAATATGTAATATGGAAATCTCATCTTCCAACTACTGCACATTCATTCACACAAACCTCTTTATACTACTAGTAGTGTGCTCTGTACTCTGCTATAGTCATAGTAACTGCAATAACTGTTATAGTGCTAATTATTGCAATAACTGCTATGATAATAACTATAAATGCATATTTAATATATTTGGTATTTGAGATTTATCCCCAAGTAAGCACAAAACATGAGCCTTTCAGTCTGCAGGGACCTGAAAGGCAACATCTTCACATAAAATGTTTATAACTTTTAGTTATACCTTAAATATGTTCTTTTTCATCTTTGTGTGTGTGCAGGTGCTGTGCGTGCCTCCAGTATCTTCCCCATCATGAGTGTGGGGCTGCTGTTCCTGGGGGGGCTCTGTGTGGCTGCCAGTGAGTTTTACCGGAGCCGACATAACGTCATCCTCAGTGCAGGAATTTTTTTCGTCTCCGCAGGTAAGTGTGTGTGGCTGTGTATGTGAATTAGCATCTCCATTTAGCTTTAGGATGGAAGAATCATTGTTATATTTTATCAAAACTTTAGTGTATATATGTATATTATAATCCATTCATGTTGCAAATCACAGACATATCCCATGTCCAGTATTTGTCAAAATAGCAACAGCTTATTGTTTGGCTTTGTATGGCTGTTATTAAGATTTTTAATCTTCTTGGCTTTACGACTTGGCTGTACTGATTTGTCACTAATAAAATATTTTCTATAATATTCTATACTTAATTCAATTTTCTGTCCTTCCCTATATTACCTACAGTGTCCTATTTCCCCAACATCAAACCTAAAAGAAATTAACTTCTAAAAATAAGCGTGGAAATGAACAAAATAAGACCACAGAGGATCTACAGACTAATATGTTGCCACATATGACATGAGAAAACTTCATAAAGTGATTTTTGTCTCTGTGACAGTTTCTGTAAAATAAAATGTAAAGCTAGTATTATAATGTAATTGTGGACACTCTGAGCCTGTAGTTTCTGGGTTGATTCAGAACCTAGAATTCTGGTTCCTAGTGAGAAGATCACAGAAGGATCTGAACTGGAACTGGGATGAGTGTTGTTAAGTTGTATGTATGTTACAAGGTCATCTCAAGACGCTCGACATTTAGTTTCAGTGTGGACATCTGCTGAATTTCAGCAGAAGCATTAGACGTGGGACCAGGGGCAGGCTCAAGAGGGTCCGTAGTGTTGATGTACTCTCACAACTCTCAGGTGACAATTTATAAAGCTAATCCTATGATATTGTTACTTTGCAAATAAAATAATAATTACACCTATTGTGGCCACAACACATTAAATGGTTCTGTCAGCCATTTTAACCAAGCTGACTCTTGTCCAGCACAGCATTAAGACCACCAGCAAGATTTTGTGTTTTTCTGAGTCCTCCAAGTCAGGTTATCTGTTAGTTGAGTCATGACAAATGGACTTTTTTTTTGTTGGATGAGTATGGGAATATTTTGAAATAACAAAAAAAAATCCAGTTACTTTGACTCAACTTCCAGATAGATGTCTGATCTCAAGGTGATTTATAATTTTAAATGTAAATACAACAATAGCCACAAGCAAAAATGAACGTATGTGTGTGTTCTGTATGCGTCTGTGAGTGTGTGTACTGTATTTGTGTTGCTGTGCAGCCACTTTAAACAGAGGAACCCTCAAATATTTGTTTAGGAAGCCCATTAGGCTTCTAAAGCACACAGAAGAGCATGTGTGAGGAGCCACTGTGAACACAGCAGCTGATTAATCAATCAGCAAGAACACTATGATGTTGCTGGTACACTGCCGCAGTGTGGGTGTGAACACACATACTCACATGCACCATCTATCACATGGATGACACTTACAGTCCCATAAACATGCACACACCTGTGATCTAACCCCTGACACAAAGGCCTGTAATTACTGTACGTGATGAGTATGGGACCATTGAGTTTTGTAGTAAACTTATTAAGCTTAATTGATAATTATTTACCACAATAGTGTGTCACAAATTGTGGTTAATTACAGCTGGTTATTTTTCTGTGCGTTCCACCACTCTGCTTTTACACTGGTCTAATGATATGGAAGAAGAAGAGAGCCTAGCTGTGTCAATGACTCGCTCCAACATTTTCATCAAGCTCCACTCTCTCACATAAATGCTCATATCAATTTATTTTTATTTTTAAGAAAGATAAGAGATGGAGATGGCAATCTCTGTCATCACTGCATTTCTTTAACTTTTTTAATTGTTTATGTCACATATCTTCCATCACTTTTGCAATTCTTAATCTACGATTGAGGTTCTCTCCCTTTGTGATATCCAATTTATGGGTGATTTAGCCTTGAACATCATTCATGCTACTGTTAGGCTAAAGTGCTAATTAGTAAATACTAGCATGCTAATAGTATACTTGATATTTAGGTGTGAAATAATTTCTTTCCTTGTCTCTTTTGTAATTGTTTTCTAAAACAATATTATAAAGACCAATCACGAATATATCTGAAACCTGCAGACAGCGTGTCACCCAACCACAAGAATATTAGGAATGTTGTTAGAATTTTATGAAAATTTATTATCCATCCTGTCCTGGTGTAAATGGGTCGACAGTATAAACAATCATGAGCATTTTCATGAGCAGGTGAACACTGATTTCACATTGAAACAACATGTTACAGGTTCTGAAGCTAAACACAGAATAATACTAGAAATGCTGCTTTCACACAGGTGAGAGTGACATTGTCTCATTCATCTACTTGGAAGATTGTGAATCTCATTTTTATCGGATATTCTCTTCCTATTCTCTGACCTATTTACCAACTAGTAAACAAAAAAAACAATAAATAAATAAGTGAATGCGCTTTGTAATTGCCCTAAACCAATAGTAACAGCTGGGCAGAGGTGACACCCATACTGTGCAGGGATTATCTGTTATTGTTGCCAATGCTCCAAAATTGTAATGTCACAAAACATTAAATGCAACTCGATATTAAATAATAAATACAATTATGATAATAATAATTACAATTTATTGAGTTTTTTAGAAAGAGCTGATTTTTTTCAGCCTCAAATTTGATCAGTTCTCCTGGTGCTGAAGTTTCTACATTCAGTTATAGCCATAAGATAAATACTGTCACCTTCTGACACTCTCTAGGGAGCCACCCTAAACCACCCCATGACTATGCCATGTTGCCATGACTCTTGTTGTATTGTGTTGTATTGTTTTTGTTTCTTATTTTTCTCTTTCTTCTCTTGCCTTCCAGGCCTCAGTAACATCATTGGAATTATTGTCTACATCTCAGCTAACTCCGGCGACCCAGGCCAGAGTGACAGTAAGAAGTCCTACTCCTACGGCTGGTCATTCTACTTTGGTGCCCTCTCCTTTATAATGGCAGAAATGGTAGGTGTTTTGGCTGTGCACATGTTCATCGAGAAGCATCGCAAGTTACGAGCCAAGTCTCGCACCGAGCTCATAAAGAAATCCGCCTTCAGCCGCATCCCGTCCTATCGCTACCGCTTCCGGCGCCGCTCCAGTGTGCGTTCATCTGAGGCCCCCAGCCGTGACGCCTCACCCCTGGGAAAGGGCGGCTACACAGGGCCTGCTGCATCCGAGATGCCCATGTACACGCTGAACCCACGAGAGCCAGGCAACTCTGGCACCAAACCAGGCAGCGGCATGGGTGGGCTGCTCAACTCAGAGAGGGAGTTCCTGCAGAGCAGCACACTCACTAAAGACTATAGTAAGGACCCCAACCGCAGGACCACGCCTGTCTGAAAGGTGCTGGCTGCAGATATTTGCCCAATCAAAGTATTAAAGATGATGATGAAGAGAAATACAGGGGGAGTGCAGGCAAAAGCACGGGACGTACAGGGTTAAGGGTGGGAAAGGGGTTTGCTAAACTTTGACTGTGAACTGTGAACTTTTAGTCTTTGAACTGTGAATCCTGAGCCCTGTGAAAGATTCAGTGTGTGTAGCAGGGTCAGTTTCGATGGAGAAGTTGCTCCCAACTCCACTCTATCACACATCACTGTAGTTGTATCTGTAACTCCTTCCATATGAAGGCACTTGCAATTTATGTTCATGACATAGATTTATGTTCTTAAATTGACCTTGACAAAATGTATTACTGTTAAGGGCAACTTCTCCTAAAAATGTGAACTTAAAGGGAAGAGGGAATAGGTGAGAGAATGTGTGATCTTTTACCTTTTGACCTCTATCCTCAGCAGAATTAGATCAGTGCAGGGAACAGCCTTAGAGCTTCTAGCTGTCTGATTACAACATTATTAAGTGAAAAAGTTGACACCTTAGGATGGGTATTGATTCATTTTCAGTTCAGCTGACTTCAGAATATAAATTAAAGATGCAGTTTGTCCATTTTCTTTACATACTGTATATACACTATTTTCATATTTAATGTATTGATTTAATCAAGTTCACTTCTTAACTGACTGAACTGAAACTGAATTGAACTCATTCCATTTATTCCCTTTTCTCTGATCCCAGGTCAGTTGTTAAACATAGATGGGTTCTGATATGGAGAAATGTGTACACTGACTGTAGATCAGCTGTTGTTGGGGGAAATATGTAATTCAACAAAACTAATGAATCTCTTTTAGACAGTAACATTAGATCATTGGTGCTTCCCTGTACTGTTGCTTTCGGCCTAGAGTCTTGTCTTGATTTTCTTTTTACTTAAAACTTAAAGACATGATCGGATGTTTGTCCGTCTGCCTTCACTCATCATCTTTCATCTTCCACATTTTTCTGTATAGTTCCATCGCTCACTTTACTGCCACTTTCTGCACACCTCCTCTCTCCCTTCATTCTTTCCTCACCCGATTAGATTCAGATCTTCTGTTGGTGTCGCTCATACCAGTTAAGTTATTTGGAGGTTGTTTGTTCAGGGTACTGTGGAGATGAGACCACTGAGCTGTGAATATGCTTTAAGGCAGAGCAAAAAAAAAAAGACATTAAACAAAAACTCAACATGAACTTCTTTACTGCCCACTACCTCTTGGTGAATATCTTTTAGATGAAATTGACATAAAGGTAATCTTTACTTGCCAGAAAAGTTTCAGTGACAGAAATAAACACAGACAAACTGCTCATTTCAGCCTGAAGTCTCTCTTCTCCCGGGGTGGATCTGCCGAAAAAAAAATTATGTGGTGCGCAGTTTACAGATAGAATGATGGAATTGCATTATTCAAAGCATTTGTGCTCCTTTCATTCAACTGTCACTCACAGCCTCTTCTCCTTTTAGTCTCGCTTACATGTGCACACCCACAAGCCTAAACAGATCTTTCACATATCTCCCGACTGTGACATGCACAGAAAGTTATCGTCCCACCATGTAATACATTACATTTCCATTTATCTACTTCTTTTACTCTCTCTCAGACACATACACATTAAGGGTCTGATTAACTAAGATCCCAAATATGGGATGGATGATATGCTAATAAAAAAATCTGTGTTGCAGTCCTCAGCACACACCCTTAAATCAGTAGATCACTTTTTTCTGTTTTTTGCAGGTGATGTCAGGTTTGCACACCTTTTTTTTTCTTTCTTTTTTTTTTTTATGCAAACCTTTAGTAAATCCAGTTGTGGGTGTCAGTATGTTTGCACATTTGGTCCCAGCATATCTGTCCAGTGTAACCACTGGCACAAGGTTAATAAATAAATCAACTAAAAATATCTAAAAGGGAACACTCCAACACTACATCAACATACAGTATTTGGTTGCCTGAATTCAGGAGAATGAATCAATCACATCACTGGATCACACCTGCTCATACACACATTAGTATGTCCGTGCACATACAAGAGGAGGGGTTGTGACTGAGTGAGTAGGAACCTTAAAAACATCGGAAGAAAACTGGTGGACAACTGGTGGAGAGAGAACCCTAAAGGCTAGTACACAATTTCAGAGCATTTTTATCAAGCTACTGCGACTGTGAGTAATGAGTGTAAAACTCAAAGAGGAAAAACATGCATTTTTGATTCCCTCTTTACCTCCCTAAGTCACCATTGCACTGTTTTGTATAAACTAAACGTGAAACAACACCAAGGTGTTACAGTTGCACCACGACTTTGACAATTATTACCCCAACAATAAAAGATGTTTTAAAGCTCAGTCATACTGTTTAATTTATGATGCTGCTGTTACATCTCCTGTCTTTTATGCCATAAAGGGAGCTTAAAGGGACAAACGTGCATCACTACAGGCTTGCTCTCGCTGTTCTCCACATGTAAATATTAATTTTGCAAGCTAACTACAACATCAGCAGTTGTCATGGGCTGTGAAAGGAAAAACTTCTCCAAGCAAGGGCTTTTAATTTTTAAAGGACAGGATCACACAAGGGCTTTTTATGCTCAGCACTGCGGAGACGTCGTTTTGATGGGGGGGTTGTAGGATTGTGGGAAGTACATTTGCACAGGAATAACCATTTTAAAACCAAATAGCTAACTAACAATATAACACGCTTCATGTAAAAGAGAAGCAAAAGTAGATTAAAATCATTGACTAGATTCTTCCGCTCATTAGGCCATGTTAGCTACAATTAGCTTTTAGCTGCTTTTTGGCTAACTTTAGGTTAGAATATGTCTTTCACAATAATTAAAGATAAGGAATAATGCCTTAAGCAGACGTAGGATAACAATTTTAATTAGAAATTATTTGAGTTAGCTTAAGAATCAAACATAATATGATTGTTAATATGGTGCCAAATATTAATCGAAATGTTTCCTGTATATCATGGCCCCCAGGTTAGCTTTAGATCATAGGTTTACTATTCTAAGTACTCTTTTCAACATAGGATGTAGCTCAGCAGGTCAGGGGCCCCTGGGATCCTGACGGTTTGTCAGGAGTTAAAGTTAAGATCTGCCATCCATGAGCCATGTCAGCATCGACCTTTCAAACCATGCATGCCATATCCATCTGCTTCCAGTGCTTATATTCACTTTATCTCTAATCAAGTCTCAAATTGCACCCTAATCTCTATTCTCCGTAGGGACACTGCTACATTTAAGGCGCCTTACAGTACAAGGGTGTGTAGGTCCACAAGCCTGTGCTGTGTTTAATGATGTTTACTCCAATAGAGCACAGGGTGCTTTTTGAGACAGGACTTCTGTTTATCTCTTCTTACCACCATAAAGCTTTGATACTCTGATATCAACAACAAGTAATTGTATTATTAGTAAAAATATACTCTATTCTAAAGGTGCCACTGTGCAGAGGATGACCAACTCTGTCACATATTATAGATATTACGGTATTAAAGACGGGTTCGATTGAAGGGAACAGAGTTGGGAAGCAGGGGTTGTAGACTTTGTAATAATATGTTATTCTATTCTAGTTCCATTTTCTATTTTGATGTGGTTTGTGAGATTGTGTTTTAATCACATTTGAAGCCTCTGACAGAAGGGACAGAGGAGAGGAGACGATCGCTTATGGACCATAATCTCACCTCACTGGTGCCGGAGGTCACTTTACAGTTTGTCAGCGAGACACTCAACACTGGAAAGACAACACACATTCATACATGCAATTCTATACTTTCTGAGGACTTAGTACACGGTACAGGGTCTTCCACTGCCACTCCAGAAACAATTCCCCCGTTTCAGCCTTCTGTTGGCACTTTCAAATTAAAACTACTTTAATGTTAACATATTGAGACAATCTGATGCTCCAGTAAGTGTTGGGCAAACTATGGTTACTGAAAACAAACTAATTTACCAGACAATGTTAAATTAAAGGACAGTCAAACAAAATCCTAACTGCAGCATTAAGCGAAAACTAATTAAATGTCCTTATTTCAGAGGATTTTCCTAACATGCATTGTTTGGAGTATTGGTCCTCATAAGTATAGACCACACTGGCACACACACACACACACACACACACACACATTTATGCATATAGAAACATGAACAAAAACATACACCCAACATGGCTTCTGTTTTGCCCAGTGTGGTGAGGACAGGAATGTGTCCTGCTAAAAGAAAAACCACTGTGTCATGTTTGGAAAAATCACGAGTGTTTCCTCTGGAGAAAAATAACTGTTACTGTTGCTGACGTGTCAATTCTCAAGGGGACTTAAAGGACGCTGAGCCTGCTAATCAAGCACTGAGGACTGGAAGAACTGTTTGAGAAATGTGATTTAACAGAATAGCTTTGAGACAAACACACACTATAAGCACTCTACACTTTGCACTTACTACCAACACACACTTACACATACAGTTACAGTGAATTACAGGTGTGTTGATATTCACGTGTGTATTGTGTGTATGTGTGCCAGCAGTTAGCCTCTCTGAACCCATGCACCCAGTGCCTGCCTGTCCTGCCTTCAGACAGCTCCCAGATCAGCCATGGGGCTTCCTGTATAACCTCTGCATTCCCACAGCCTTTAATGGTTGCACTGGGATCAGTTTTAGAGCTAACTGCCCCAGTCATTCCTGTTTAGTTACAGCCATACTAACTAAAAGGACTGTTTTGGATTCATAGGGTTCTAGAGGAGTCTGTTTAATGTTTTTTTTTTTACTTTGAGGGTATGTTTGGACTGTGGGTTTTTATTTTGACACACCTGCTATTAAGATTTGTCTTCTTTTGTTGTCACCTTGTTGTCTGATGAAGTTTTAGCAGAGGGGGCTAGAGTCCCTAATGACAGCTGATCTTAAATCAGCACAACCCGGTGTACGTTGCTATTTCTTGTAAAACTTAACGAAGAAAGGAAAGCCAAGAAAAAACAATTTACTGTCAGAACCATTGTGTTGCTGAGAATTCATCTTCGTATAGGAGCTTCTACACGGAGGGATTTCTTCTCTCTGATAACACAGGAGGTCATCCCACTGCCAATTACTGTAGATTCAAAACACCTGTTGTTAACGTGGAACAATATGAAGAGAGATTCTGGACAAGTAAATTGCTAGTTTTCAGCACAAGCTCTATGAGAGAGAATCTATGATAAAAGTAGCAGTCGTGATCTCAAGAATTATTCAGGCCTGTTAAGGTCATTTTCACAGCACTTTTCTGTTTTTGTGCCAATCGTTTGCGTTTTGGCTAGAGAGACATGCTATACCTGTATTTTACATAACATTATTTTGACAGGAAGTACAGAGTGATAAGAAATGAGCTTTTTACAGCTCCGCCTCAAGCTCCACATTAAGATAGTGTTGTTTACATGCGGAACATATCCTGACATGGTTGACTGACCAAGATTGAAAGGCCCAAAATGGCAAGATGTTTTAATAGGCTTGGAGGGTTTTGCTTTGCATCAGGTGCTCCTTCTTGCATAAGTTCCTTATGGAAAGTCATAGATATATACACATAGATGTGACATCAGGGCTTTTGAAATGCTTCTGTCGCAAGGTCATATGATGTGTCTGCATATTGGACTCATATTGGCCATTTCAAGTATAAAAAAAAAAATTATAAATTTTTGTGCAAAGCCAATCTATGAGGAGTAACATGATACAAATATGATTAATTTGATGTATTAAAATAAGTAACCTTTCTCTAAGCTGACATTGAATGGTGGTAAATGCAAGTTAGGCTAACTACAAGGTGAAGAAAATGGCTTTATGTTTTAATTTAAAATATCCAAAAAATTATTATATATATTATATATATATAATTATAAATATATAATTCTGAAATGTATAATTAGCATCAATCAGCCATGTCACTTTATATTTTGTAGTGTTAACATTATGGTTATGATTATAGCCTCCTAAAAGATTAAGTTAAATGAC
>OMLM01005314.1:7056-27200 GCA_900302695.1 Helostoma temminkii | reverse complement strand
GCTGTAGGCCTGTGTTATGCATGGCTAATAGCTAGTAGCTAATAGCATGCTAGCTGAAAAACAATGCTGTATCCATAGTAACGTGTGCCTCCGAACAAAGTCATCAAAAGTCCTCACACAAACACATGGGATCAGAAGTCCCAGTAAGTCCACTTCTCCATCACTTCAGAAGACCACACAACACAAGTTGGAGAAAGATGACCCAACAAACTCAACAAATCAAAAACAACACACAAGGAGAGGAACTGGCTGCCACACAACAGGCGCCATTCTAGAACTCATTACATCAATAATATCAAGTCCTTCCAATTTGGGTCTTGGCACAAGGTTCTGCTATGACAGATCCCAACCATAAAATCTAGTTTAATCCAATAATTCCAATTTCTATTTGATGGCATGTCCTAAATCATCGTATACTGTGCAATACACCATCAGAATTGGGAAAGGAATGCAAAGCAGTGCACTAAAAATCACAACAGCCCAATAATCCAGGTAATTTAGTGTTGAGGAAATGCTGTGGTGGTGCTGTAAATCATGCCTGCAGTCATGGTGACTCCACCACATAGGGGTGAAGGGTTGGATCCAGGAATAGCACAGGCACAGCAGACAAATGGGTGCTCTGAGGTCCTGCCGGGTGACAAATGGAAGCTTGATCAAAAACCAACTTCTATTACAGCTGCATTATGCAAAACTTACCATCAACATAAAGATGATGTCTTCAATTGTACATCTTTACAAAGTGCATGAACATACGCGTGTTAATGACTAATAAAATGTTTGACCTTCTCTCCATCTAATATTAATGGTCTGGGTTTGTTGAAAGCATTGCACCTTAATGTACAGAGCTTCAGTAAGTCGTTTGCCTCAAGCAATCCTCCTGTGACTATTAATGATTAATTGGTGTGCTTCAAGACTGAATAAGATTTATTTAGCTACAAACTATTGTTTGCCAAGAGAACCCGCATAACGCAGGCTTTTTAATTAAAAGATCAATTAATAACTCTACCTCTTCAGCTAGATTTGAAAATGAGTTTTCATTGCAATTAAGAAATGGACTCATCAGTGCATGACTTATCAGCTTACACACAGAGACAGTGTTCTCCACTGCCATCTGGGCTTTATTGTCCTGTTTCTTTGTCAGTCAGGGATGGTTCCACTGCCAAAATGTATTAATTCATTAAAATTTCTATTCAGAACAGCAAGAGAACATTGTGTTCCTTCACTTTATGCAATGCAATGCATATAGAAACTGGCCTCATGTGCAGGAAAGTCTGGGTTGACAACACCAGGGACCTGTGGAATGGTTAAGGTAGACAGATCCTATCTGTCTTACTGTCTTACTAAAGACACATTCTACAACCAGAATACATGAATGTTTTATATTTTATGAAAAAATTTGGTTTTGACCAGTCACAAAAATTGCAGACCAAGCGAAAAGAAGTCACAATGAGTCTGTTTTGAAGAGGTACTAGCAGGAACATTTATTCTGCAGAAGATCAAGACTCTGCTCATTTATTCATGCCCTGCATGCAGCAAGGAATCCAAATAGCAATCAAGATGAGAGCTTTGGAGAGATGTAGAGAGATGGATTTACATCCAAACAGCTTGAGGGTACTGGCTTTAACTCTACTTAGGATTGGATCAGAATCCAATACTAGGAAGCCTTCTTTTTTGAATCGTAAGCCACAGTATTTCAATGCATACTGCAAACTGTGGACAAATGCTCAGCTGAGATTTTGTGCCTGATGTTAAAATACTCCCAATAACGCACTTTATTGAACTGTGGAATGAACACTTATTCTATCTTTGATCCAGGAACACAATACACCACTGCACTGAGGCTGATCTGCACACACACAGACTCTCACGCACACAGTATGTTGGATATGCATTTAATGAAATGCAATTGATATGTAATCATTCCTAATAAATAATAATAATAATAATTAATATTGTTCAAACATCCCACACTCTTTCAATAGTTGTTTACTCTGTCCTTATTATTTGACACTGTAATTGTTTATAACACTGAAATGAAAATGAATGACCATAAAAAAACAGGTTTAGCCTCAAATTCATTTGAGATGGCCAGGACTCCCCTGAAAAAGTTGTCGAGGGGACAGGAGTGTGTGTTTCTACTCTTGGGTGTATCTACCAGAGCAGGGCCAGAATTTCAAGCAGGTCTGGATTTCAAGAGTTTAGAGAGAAATGCAGGTTTGATATAAACAAAAACAAGGTGATGTAAAGAATTTAAAGAATTCATTGTACACCCCTGCATTTCAACTTTATTTCATCTAACAAGAATAGGACTGCAATTCATGAAACTGTTCTAATGTGCAGCCTTTTAATCAATTAAACATGATTTCAGCTTTGTTAGCAATTTGCTGTAAGCAGGACAGAAAGTGAGGTGCTCTTCTCTCAATAAACATAACCATGGTGAGCAGAATTCATAGCTGCAGGGTGCTGAAGGAGGAAGGAGGCGTACAAATGGCTGGCAAACTCGGAAGCACACAGCTTCACTCTGCAATACAAGTGAAATCTTGAAGGAAAACAAGTGAGGTTAAAGAGGGAGAGACACCCTGCAATCAAACCTGAACCTTTGATCAGGATATGAAGGGATGCCATCATTCATGGAAACAAAAAGAAGAAAAAAAAGTTGTTTGTCATATGTACCAAATTAAACCTCCAAATGTGTGTCAAAGACCAAACTACAGTAATACAGTCCTTTAAGGGGCTTGAATTTTCTGCTCAAACATTTCCATAAATGTTTCACTTATATAACCAATGACTTAATCTAATATGAAAACATGTTATATCAATATAAATAAAAGCCAGACAAATATCCCAAAGAGTCGTGGTCTTTCGCATTATTATTCAACAAACTGATCTGTCTTTTGTAGGATTATTTCCTGCAAATTGACTTGTGGCAGCTTTGAGACAGACAATCAGAACATCTGGTGTGGTTTCAAACAGCTTTAGCTGAAGCATCTGAAACAGTGACAAGAAAATAAAATGTAGCACAACAAGACAGTTGGTTGTCTCTGTTCTTTCAATGTGTAAATAAAGTTTGTGTAAATTGTCAAATCCCATTTTCCAAGCGAATGTGTAATGTCACTCATTCAATAAGTAGTGAAAGCAGACAGCTCTTCTTACAAAGAAAGTGATCTTTCTTTGTTAGAAAGGAAGGTCGGCCACCTTGGATTTCTCTACTTGAGAAAGGCACAGGTTTCATGTTATTGCCTTATCCATATGCATTTAGCAATGGATGCCTTCATCCTACAACGAGATGGCTTCATTAATTAATCAAACACTGGCTTTTTATCTCAGATGGAGGTTTTACATGGTGGTTTCCTCCTCATTCATCCCTCCGACTCAGCTACCTAGATGTGATATTTATGCCTTTGACTCACACTGTGCAGTGCGGATTTCAGCCAATAACTGCACCCACCTGTGGTGAAGATGAATATGTAAATGTGAAAAGTGGGTCAGGGATCAAATTTCATCAGGTAAAATCACTTCTGAAATATCCTTTTGCCAAGCAGAGCTTTTTAGCCAATCTGATTCTAGTGTGACCTTCTGGATGACTGCCATCACTCAGGTTTAGCTGATAAAAGTATTCAGTCGCCATTCTTTCATCACTGGATATAAAGACAAGAGATACAGGCAGGGCAGTAATTTAATTAATGCTGTCTGATTAAGGTAGTCTTTTAAGCCTGAGAAATTTTCAAGAAGAGGTTACATGTAGTGGATTTAACACTAGGATATTACTACCCAGTGACAATGCCTTATCATATCATAGAAAGCCAAATGGCAGGCTTTGTGTTATGGAAGGCCTAGTGTTATTAGAACTCCAAACATGCTAGAGCTTAATTTTGTTTTCATTACTTGGGTTTGCTTATTTTAATTAGTGGCCTTAATCTGCTATTAGCCCAGAGGTCAACTATACTCTCATCTTAAAAAAAAGGGATTGTTTTGAAAGCAGAGTGAAATTGTTTGGACATGTATTTAATTAGACTGTTAACCCATGAAATGTCAGTGTCATTCACTTGTATACTGTCTTATTAGAACAATAAAAGAGTGCAGGCATGAGTGACTGATATTTGTGGCTTAATTTAACTGCTTAGGAGGAAGGACAATCTGAGAGGATCAATGCTGATTCCCTGACACAGAACGATGATGATATTAAATACTTGATCAACATAATTAAATCTGTGTGAAATAAAGACTAATGCTGTAGTATAATACATTGTGAAATATATATTTTAACACCTGACAACTGCAGAATATCCCTGGAGAGCCCTGGAGAGATACAAAGGTTATTTTGTCAACCAAGTAAAACAGCTGTAAAGTATGTGTCCATAAAGTATAATATTTTTAATAAAGTTCATTTCTTGCTACTGGCTATGTAATTACCCTCTCTTGTTTGAGGTTTGATGCCAGCACACATCTTTATCTTAATTCAGAATCTGGCATATCAAGCCTCCATCAGCACCCCACGCTCATAGACGCCTCGTGAATTTAGCCTGATGTGTGACAGTGGAGCATGAATGATACAGTAGACTGGGCTACAGTCCAAATGCTTCTCCTTTTCTTTCACAGAGGGAGAACTGTGCCAGGGTGGAGAGAAAGCAGTGAAGAGTGGCCACCAGCTGGCTCAGGCTCTGCCTGCTGTGGCCGTATCAGTCGCTCCAATGGGCAACTATAATTCATGTATCCTGCTCCCTTATCTTTATAAATGAGCATGTGATTCTTTTATAAAAACTACAAACATATTTACAAAATGTTTTCAGAGGTGAAACACTGAATAGTTAATGCTACATGACACAAAGAACTAAAGCTTTCGTCTTTCTGACATTTGAACGTGGCAACAACCGAAGTTGCCTTTTGCAGCTGTAATGTCAGTGATGTGTTGTTTATGCAGGTCTCATAGTTACACAGCACTATGAATACTAAACAGTTGCCATAAAAAACAAGACCTTTCATGTGTAAGGTGCTTGTGAGGACAGAGGAGTCTGACTCTGTAAAACTACATGTCGGCCATAGCTCAAAAAGAACGTCAAGAATAACGAAATATTTTTAACTAAAGGAGAAATGCTCTAAGATTAACACTGTGCAGACACAGGCGGCCCCGTCACAGAGGCTAAACTAATTACTGCAGACAGATTTTGAATAAAGACTTGTCAGAGAGACATATGTGTTGCAGAACTGCTGCAAGAGAGATTACCTGTCCACTAGAGCTACCTATCAATGCCATCTCATTAAACCATGTACTGTATCTCCATATTATCAATTTAACATGCTTCTTCAGTAATTGCGATAGTTCTCAGAAAATCCAGGTTCATCTTTTGTATTTGTGATCACCGGTGCTATTTCAAAGTATCCATTAAAAATTCTGCTACTGTTTTAACAGTGTCAGTAATAGTGACAGTGTTCAACAAAGGGTTTATGTTTTATAATTCATAGCATTTCCAACAATGTCTGTGATCTGTTGTTGTTGCTGGGTACGATTCAAAACCTCAATTTTCAAGTCCAGAAGGCAGAATTAATGCACAAGTTTACAGCTGCATCATTTGGATTAAATAAATTGTCCTATTTCTGCATTAAATAAACAAACTAACCCCACTCGGGGTACACCATCACACATTACACATATATGTATATGTATATATTTAGAGTCACCAATTAATCTAACTGCATGTCTTTGGAAGGTGGGAGGAAGAGAGAACCTACACAGACACAGGGGAGCATGCAAACTCCACACAGAATGGAACCTGGCCAACCCGTGAAGCAGAACCTCTTTTTTCTGTGAGGGGACAGTGCTAACCACTACAACACCTTTTGCAGCCACCCAAAAATAAATCATAAACATAAAATCATTGTAGGACACTACTAAAAATATCTAAACAATTCTCCTCTGTGGCATGGATTAATAACAAGAATGAGTAACGGGTCAATGACAGGACGACTCTGTAGCTCTGTCAGTCTCATTTGTGCAGGGGGCAAAAACAACAACTCAACACTACAGCATACCCCCACCCAATCACTTAAATTTTTAGGCTGCCTGATGCAAAGTCTTCCTAATCCATTCAGTCAGTTTCAATGCTTAATCCACCTACCTCCACTGTCCACTTTAAAATGGGCATCGGGCTTTGACATACCTTATCAATCATTGTGGATATCTCCTTTGTCCTGTTAAATAAAAAAGCTGCAAGCTGTCAAAGCACTTTTCATCCTTGAACTCACGTCTCAGTAGAGCTATAAATAACTGACCTCTAAAACTCCACTCAGGCCTAGCTCATTAGCCAAGCAGGCATTACACAGAAATAATGGCCACAAGACTAGGTTTTATAACCAAGCCAAAATAAAAGCTGTATTAAATATAGTATATGCATTAATGGATTCAATGTAAGGAAAGAATTAGGTTGTGAAAAACTTTGTATGAAACAAATAGATTCTATTTCTTAAACTTGAATTTGAAAAACATGCTTGATTAGTGTTCAAGATATGATTCAGTAATGGGGCCAGGAGGCCTTTTTTCTTTCACTCTTCCTCCCCCTGTCTCTGTAGCCACCTGCCTGATGAGCTTTGCCAATAGTAAGATTCAGCAAGGGCAGCTATGCAGAACTTCCCATGAATAACAGTAAAGGAAAAGCAGCACTTTTAAAAAGAGTGGGAATGGCAATACTTGTCAAGCACCCATTCCAACTGATACTTACGAGTGGTGATTTTCATGTGACCACAGCAGCTAAAGCCCAGTATCATTCATTAATGCCCTGGCTCCTCATTACTGTCTCCTCACACTTTTGAAAGACTCATTACCTGCATAATGGAACAGTGCTAAGAACAGTCAGACCTTTCCTTAGCGTGAATTAATCACCTACATGCACAGACAAAAAGGGGATTCTCACATTAAATATTAAGAAACTTCAAGCTCCTGCTTTCCACTTTTTCAAACTTCTAGAAGGTGTACTTTCTTGAAGTACACCATCAGGGACATGACACTGGCATCACTGAAGACTGCTCTGGTATCTTTCATGTGTCTGCAAGGCTAGTATGGAAAAAAAAGAAGCAAGGAAGAAGAAAGAGGTATACTTACAGTTGACTGTGACTTTTACTGTTTTGGTGTCAGGAGAGGAGATGTCATTTAAAGCGCTGCATTCGTAGTCTCCAGCTTGGTCCCTTGTGATGCCGGTGATGTTAAGATATTCACCACTGTCATACTTCTTGGCTGGAAATAGAAAAATGGAGGCAAAGTACTTACATTGTGTCTACAAACAATACAAACAGAGCACTCAAGACCACACACACCTCCACTCAGTATCTGTGCAGTAAACATCGCTCAAGTTTAAGCCTGAGTAGAAGATGCAATGTGATTAAGTAATGCACTAAACTCTTGATTACCTTCCATGCATCCTAAAATAGCAGCAGATTAGCAGTGCATCAATACATTTATATTGACTAGGTGACAGGAAATGAAATAATGGTGTATTCCCAGTCATTCACTCATTATTTGCTCAGGTCCAGACCAAGCAGTTAGAGCTACTTCCTGGAAGACAGACAAATTCACTGGCTCAATGCACATGTCAGTGCTTTATCGTTAGCTAATGATGCCAAAGACAGGAGCAGCATAGCACCATGACTGGCATATTGGCAGTGGTGTAGTGAATCTAAAAAGTTGGAGGGAGCACAAATCCACACAAACATGTCTGTTCCAATCAACGGAGTCACCAACTAACGTAGTTACAGGTGACAGGTAAGTGCAATGTATTATTTATTTTTTGTGTAATTTTATTGCTAGTAACAACTGAACATAGCAAGCAACAATAACATACAGTTTAACACTGAGTACTTGTCAGCACAAATTATGTGTAAATTGTAAAATATGTATTATATCTCTTTTATAGTTTGGCAGTTGCTGACCTGAGGACACTTATTAGACCAGCTGTTTTGAGGATATTCAGACAAAGTTGCAGTAGGCATCACAACTTAACCATTGTCAAAGTCACTCAAATTTTTACAGGTACACATTTTTCCTGCATCAACACATCAATCTTAAGTACCCACTTGCTGCCTTTTGTATCCCACCCTTTGACAGGTAAATTGTATATAGATAAACGGTGATCAATCACCTTGATTAATTGATTGGCTTTAATGTTATGGCTAAATAGCGTAAATGGTTTATTCAGTCATTTAACTTCCTGGTCCTAATGTCTTGAATGCAAATGTGCAGATTTGATGCTTTTCTTTGTCATTTCTAGAGGGGAAACTGAATATAGACAGACAGACAGACAGAAAGACAGACAGGTAGGTAGGTAGGTACAGTAGATAGATGCTTCAAGAGTGGAAATACTACCATTCTGTGCTGCCAGTCTCCCCTGCAACTGAGCTGAGTTCTTCTGTAATGACACTTCCTTGTTCTGCAACCCTGGTGGCTTTTTATCTACAAACTACTGTCAAAGAAACTGAAGGCCCTGTCAATAATGAGCTTTCCCGTCTCCTCTCACACTGTTGTGGAGGCAACAATGGAGTCCAAGAGTCTTGGCAAAGACACTGGTGGTTACGCAAACAACGGCAAAGGAGAGAAAATGTTTGAAAAACTCATCCATAAACAAGCACCGGATGTGTCTGGAAAACAGACCTGTTAATATGCCAAGAGAGCACAGAGCTGGAGACACAAACACAAAGGGCTCTATTTTTGTGACTGTGCATGGCACATGGCTTGGCTTTGCACCAGTAAAGAAGCAGATTTCATTGGTTGAACACAGTATTTTATGCTTAATCCCACTGATGTGGGAAGGGTTATGCAGTACAGAGTGTGTCAGTGTAGTGATCAAATAGTGCAGTGCAAGTTTGATGTCAAAAATGGGCATAAGTTCAGCCTAGGATAACATGAGCAATGAGCAGTAATATTCTACCTAATGACATCAGAGACATCAGTAAAGAGGAAATTTAGAAAATGGTCTGCACCCTGGACAAAAGGAGCCAGCTGCTATGTGTGTATTGTGAAATACACAATTTGAAAATGATCAATAATCTCTGCATAACCAGGCAAGTAGTAGTATATAATAATCTCAAACTGTTTCACTAAATTATGCAGTTCTATTCTTCAGTTCAGTTCTAGTTCTGGCTTTTGTCTATGACTTTAACTAAGTGATATGTGTATAAAGAAATACTTTTTTATAATACAGTATACTAGACTGTTTACTCTATATATTGACCACATTTTCTCGGCAGAAACTAAATCAAGACAAATATGTTACTATCACTATCTGACAGGTTAGGGAAATCCATATTTCTTATAAAGGTGTTAGAATTTGGCATTATATGGTAGTAACAGAAAGCCATACTACAACTACTGATAATGGATGCTCCATCCATCGCTTTGCACCAAGCTGGATGTGTGTATCACTGGTAAGCGAACCTACTGAAAATAAGACATGAGTATCTGCATATAGCAAACACAGCTTTTCTGGAATTTTATGACCCGTTAGTGGTCACACTAGTCTGTGTCAGGCTTGTTTATTGCATACAGAGATCAGTGCTATGAATCACAGACACAGCAGGGGTATGGTTCCTCATGTGTTTTATTGTGACACTCTTGTCAGACCTAGAAAGATGCTTTATAATGTTTTTGTAGATATTATAAAACAACTGCAAATTTCACAGCATTTTATGTCTCAGCACCCAATATAGCTCCAACGCCAACCAAATAGTTACACTACACAGTTGACCTATACACTGCCCTTAATACACAGCTTTATTGTATTTCACCATAATAGAGAATTACGATACTCAGCATGTGGAAATCCACTGTGTGCACTTCTGCCTTTTACTAGGGCGGTGAAGTCAAAAGCACTGACTCATGAGGCCAAATGTACTCGATGCCTCCAGTAACATTTAGCAAATCACTGGATCACTTGCTGTGGTTTCCACAGAGAAGCTTTTTGTCACATTATAAGATAATCAGCTGGTTGAACAGGACACGTTAGAGCAAATCACATGTCTCACATATACATTTATACACACATTTATTATTCATTCACTTAATTTTGATTTTCGTAGTGCGCATACACGTGACCAAATATAAAAATATCTAATTATTCAAATATTGAGATTTGATTGATATTTGATTGTGATTTGTCATTTCGCTTTAACCTTTATTATTACAATTTGAAAATACAAAGAAAACATTTCACTGTTGTCACTGACCAAGTCTGAAACCAAAAACACACCTGAAAAAAATTTGGGAGAAAAAAACTGACTTTGTGCCTAACTTTAAGAGAATTGTCAATGAGTTCAAAAAGAATATTTCCCAAAGCAAGATTGCAAACTATTTCACCATCAACAGTACAGTTCATGATATTGTGAAAAGATTCAGGGACTCCAGGGAAATCTCAGTGTGTAAAGGCCAAAGGCTGAAACCAACTGTGTGACCTTTGAGCCCTTAGGTGTCTTTGCATGAGATACAGTCATGCTGCTGTGATGTATAAAGCAGCATGGGCTCAGAATAACTTCAGAAGACTGTTGTCACCTAACACAGCACACTGCTGCATCCAGCAACGCAACCTGAAACTCTATTATGCAATGAGGAGGCCATAAATCAATTCTATGCAGAAAAGTTAACTGGGCTCAAGGTCATGTTTTCGGGGAAAAATGGACGTTGGGTTCTCCATGAGGCAATTTTTTAAAGTTAAATAAAGATTCAACCAAAGTAACATATTTCAGATTTTGTTTCAATTTAGAAAAAGTATTTTTTGGAAGTGGGGTTTGTAGTTTAATCTTCTGATACTACAGCATATTTTACAATTCTGTGCACCATATTAAATAGATAAACAAAAAAACAACAACAAAAAAACAAAAACTAGAAATGTTATCCTCGACAGATAAAAATATTAATTACTCCCATAAATACCAGTCCTTCATGGTGGCTTCCTGCTACTATAACTTCTTTTCAAATAGTTTGGAATATTTGGTAGACTATAATTATTTGCAAATCATTTAAAACCTATATATGATTGAAAATAGCACAAACACAATGTTTTAAATGTTAAAACTTTTATGCACATGTTTTGAATTCCAATTGACACTTGAAAAAAAGCTGGGACAGGGGCATATTTATCACTGTGTTGCATCACCTGTTCTTGTAACAACATTAAGCATTCTTTCTCCCAATCTTGCTTGATTTAGGATTGTAGTTGCTTTTAAATGGGTGATAGTTTTGGACCGAAGACAGCACATGGACTCTACTTTAAAGCTATGCAGTAATATCTGCTGAATGTAGTTTGGTATTGTCTTGCTGAAATAAGCAGGGGTTTCTCAGAAAAAAAATGTCACCTGAATGACAGCATATGCTGAAAACCTCTATATACAATAGTCATTCAGCATAATGGTGCCTTCACAGAATTGCAAGTAACTCATGCTGTGTGCACTAATGCACCCTTATAACATCATGGATGCAGGCGTTTGAACTGTGTGCTGATAACAAGCTGGATGGTTCCTCTCCACTTTAGCCCTAAGGAGATCACAGCCATTGAATATTGTTTTTTGTCCTTCTCTCTTGCATGCACACATCTCTCTGGACTCTGTTTTGAATTTTTGAATGATAGTATTTACTATAGATGATGAAATACCCAAATGTTTCGCAATTTTATTTTAAGAAATTCTGAAAGTCTTAGTTTCTCTGTCTTTTTGCACAAAATTGTAATTTGTAAATTGTAAGGGTTACAACATTAATGATCTTGAGCTTGAAAAGTAACCACATTCTAGTTTGCCAAGAAAGTGACACTGAAGCAAACCTTGTTTATGTGTGTGGCACAAGATAACCAACTGACTATATGGATGTTTAAAAGTGTAATACCACATGTTTTATATAATAAAACATTTTTATTTCATTTCTGCTTCTCAGGTTTGATGTTCCTATTTCACTCTAAGGTGTATGCCCTGGGTGCAATCTGCAAGTACTGTGCATGTACTTGTAAGAGGAATATGTGCTTTCACTTACAAAGTTCTGGGAAACCACACACCACATGAAGTCATTTCACTGGTTATAATACTGTTGTGTCATCATAGCAAAAGCACACCACAGGTTAGCTGTAACTACACAGGAAGCATTAAATGTGAGTTTTGATGACTATGTTTGGTTTATAAACTCAATGAAGTGCCAATCATAGTCACAGATGCTTAGATGTGGCCTTTTTTATGGAGTTTTTTTCTTTTTCTTCTTTTCAGAAAGGCCTTTTTGGTTTCAGGGCACCAGCTGTCACAGTGGTCACAGTACATATGAAGGAAAAACAACTGGTGGAACATAGAGAAGCAAAACGTTATAGGGGAGCAGTGGTATAGGTCTTCCCCTGGGTCTGGCCAATCTCTGCCTACCTTAACCTCTGTGCTCAGTGTCTGCCATTGTTGGGTCCCCACTTGTGTGAGGCAGGCAGATTTCAGTGTGTATGTATATGTTGATTGGTTCATGGACCTCAAAACTGGAGTTCAAAGATGGATTTATTAATAATGTCTGTCACCTAAATCTAGGTCTATTTCAAAGTTTGAAGCCATAAGTGTTTTTTTTACGTTTTGACTTCAACTGAATTAGCTGCGACCTGCATGTGCATGCAATGATGAACGGTTTGTGGAGGCAGGACAAACTGTGAACTAGTTTCGCAACAGGCCTGTTTAGGTTGATTAGGGACATGGTGTGAAACTTTTAAAGTTGTTTTTTCTAGGTTTATTCGGCTGGATTATATTAGTGGACTGAAATTAGTTGTTCTAGAGCCTGACTCTGATTGCAAAATTTGGGCCAGGGCAGTTTGGGGATTTTTAATCCCCAAAAGTCGAATGAGACCTTTAATGACTGTTTGCCCCTATAGACACAGGCAAAGATAAGAATTATAGTCTTGTGTGTGTTACGCAGGAGTGCCAGTAGGTGATAACATGTCTGCCAAACTAATATGAAGAAGTGCTTTCTTAAATATTACAAAACTTTTCCAGTCTCCAAATTGTAGAAGCATGTTACTGGCATCATATTTAAAATGAGCATTCTAATAACTAAAGTTCTCATGATCCGACGTGTAATCTGTTCCAAATATAGGCCACACTCTGTTTATGTTTACATTTTACACAGTATCCCAGCTTTTCTGAAGATGGGCTTGAACACATCAATATATCTGCAATATCTGTGAATTTCTTTATAAATTTTTTCTTTTTTTGCAAAATACATACACAATATACACAAGGATCTACGTAACTGGCACAATAATGAGAAACAGGTGTGAGTAATAATGAGTCCTACATTCAACATCACTTGTCAGTTCTATCCACAGGTGGCGCATAGGCTTCCAATTAAACTGATGCAGCTAAATATTCCAGTTTGCAGGAGCTCATAAGTGCGAAGAAAAATGTGGAGTACTGTGTTGATGATTCAGCATGAAGATAACCTTAATGGCATCTGACTCAAAGATTAGTTAATACTGAATAAAGTAGGGTGGGGTGATACATCATCATTACTGTGACTATATCAGTTTGCCAAACCCACAAAATACCACAAGTATGGTCAGATTCATTTGTAGTCTTTCATCCCACACCTCCATTTCTACTATCTGCTTTTCTGTGCTTTATGTAGGCATACATTTGTTTTATCCTCTGAAGGTTTCTGACTATTCAAACTGAAAAAACTAATTTGCTATTAACTAGTAAATTAATTTGTGCATGCAATATTCTTGAATTTGTTGAACAGAAAAATGCAAAATGATTCTGAAACTACAGAACATAAATCACACGATTTCCTCACTAATCCTGGTTCATAAAACTTGTGCAAAGATGTTAAGGAAGTTAATGATTACACTTTGAGTCTGAAAAATGCCTTCAGCTATAAGCAGTAGTGCCTCACGTTAATGTGAAGCAGTCAGTCAACCTAAGTACATTGCATCCAGGTTCAGTAATTGTCTTCCTATTGCGCTATTGTGATGGAGTTTGGAGAGAACTGATAATTAAAGATAACATTGCAGTGATATGGCTTGCTCTACTTTGCTGCCAAATTAGTTTTTTAACTAAAACCAAATACAGTTAGTAACACATCCAAAACACGCTCCCTTATTAACTTACTGGATAAGTTGTACACGAAAAAAAGTTCAGAAAAATTCAGAAAAGGGACAAATAAAATGTGAATGTCACATGTTTTTGTTGAGGAAACACAGGACAGATAATTAAGACACTGAAAATTAAGATCACTGTGATTGTTAAACTTATTGTAGAATATGAATTTATGTCAGTGTTACAATTCTCATTCAAAAACATGGCCATCATTTGTTTATTAAAAGAAATAATGTTTATGACAATATGTAATTTAAATACTGTATTGTAAAAACATACCACAAAATAGTATCATTTTGCCTATATCAACCCTCTCTGAATAAAGTATTGCATGCGATTTCATTATGGCACATTATCTTTTATATAGTATCATTCACTTCATGATGGAGTTTCTTCCTAAGCAGATGTGGTCTTACATTTCAACAAATGCATCATTCAGATACTTCTAAAACAAATGGACACATTTTCTTTTTAAAAATCAAATTAGACTGCAGTCTTTCTTGATAAATGAAAGCCAATATATTTTATGCAGGATGTAGTTGCACCATCCTATCCAGGCTGCAAATGGTATTCCTATCGATTACAGCAAGAAGGGGGTTTGCAAAGGTCAGAGAAGCCATTAAACAAGAATCACATCCTTGATATATACCTTGAAGAACACTATATATTTGGAAGTTAACCTTGACATTACAGTAAACAAAACAGACATAGCATTGTGTACCCTTAAAAATATGAAGAATAAAATTTAAAAGTTGAAAGGAAGGTAATAACCTCTACTGTTGGTGTAAAATATAACCACCAAGAGACCTAACATGATTTGTGTGTGAGTGCATGCTGAGAGATATTTGAGAAACTGACAGAGGCCCCTCTCACCTGAGGGAGATGTCACTCCAAGCAAATTAAAGAAATCATAGCAAGGTTAATTTCGCATTCAGTGCCAATGCTGGCTAAGTGCCGCTGCAATAAGCAATTTCCCTCATTGTGTAGGGGAGCTGTGAGTACACTTCCTTCAGGGCTGCAATACACAGATAGGGCAGGCATCGCTGAAGAATCCATTATAGCATAGAGCAGCATTTTCTACATCAATCTATCCTTTTAACTCCTGAAAATGGAGAACAACCCACGCTGCTACATTGTGCATTGCTGCCTTCTGGCCCCAACTCAAGGTGTGGGCCAGAACTAGGGGTAGAATCACACTGTGCAGGGTCTGTCTGAAAAACAGGCTGTTAGTCTGCCTTGATGCATAACTTCCACCCCACACCCTGCCTGTCAGTCTCAGGCAGCTAAAATCCAGAGAATGGAATTGGGCCAAAACAGCCTTAAGTCATGTCTGATTGGATGTGTTACCACCTCTGTGACCCATAGAAATATCTCACTGTTGCTTTCTGTGCTGACTTATTTAGGCAAATGCAATGTGGGGAAATATATACAATTTGAGGAGCTAGTCCATATTTTTACAGTATACAACTTTTTTTATCTTTTAAGAAATAGCCTAGACAAGGCTGAGAGTAGCATATTATCAGCCTTAAAAAGCATGCTAACAAGTGTTTAAGTGTCTAAACAAAGTGTGACAAAGAAACGTGTTCAGAGTTTTACATGGATTACAATTTATAGCAAAAACCATAGTTCTGTCATTTTCCTTGCTGTTTGGTGTCTCATATGTCTAATATATAACAGATTTAACATAGAGTTATTTTGTCAGACAGTGTTTATAAATACCAATCTAACATCACTCACTGTTTATGAACATGGCTCCATGTGTCACCACACACGTTTCAGCACAGAGCACGCTGGCACAGAACTACAAACTTTTATTCTTTTGTGTGTATATGAACGTGTCCTCTATTGTGACAAAACTGCTGCTGTGTATCGTGATTTCACTGTCATAAACAGATGCTGTGGATCACAGCATGCATTGTCACCGTAACAGTTTATTGATTTCACTAAATAAGTATGTCAATATGTTTAATTATTGTACTTAACAGTTGCATGCATATGCATGATGAGTATGGTGTACAGTTAGGTAATGAGCAAATACTAAATGAAACTGATAGTGATAGTTGAGTCCCTTTATCTTTATTAGGTTTTAAGGTAAATATATGTAATACTTAATTTGACTTAATTTGCCAGTAAAGACCCTGTGTGTAGCAGCTGAACAAAAGTTGACTGCATACCACAGCTCAGCTGTGTTGATTGTTTAATTAACTCTGCTGGCAACCAGTGTGTGGAATTGAATCAATCTGTTGAGCCCAGCCAAATCATGAAAACCTAACACACCCCAATACTTCAAGTATATCACAGAAAACACAAAAAGAAAGATTTTATAAGTGACCCTATTTTACTTTCTGCATGTGTTCATACTGTAATAAATGCAAGGTTTAATGAAATGCAACAATGATGGAACCAACACACATGTAGACATACCTGTCTTTACATAGCTAAGCATTATATTGATACAGGTAACCTTAAATGACTGCTGTTGTGATCTGATGCTATATTGAAAATAAAATAAAATTAAATTAACTTGACCTTCGAGGGGGGCGGGGTGCCCCCCTATATAATGGTAGGGGAAACGCTGCAAATAGCAAGTACTAAAGAGTGTAGGCAATCTTGAAAATTGCACATTTCATTGGTGGGCATTTTGCAGGTGATGTACAAGAGGTGATTGACAATAGGTGCAAACAGGGTGTGAATGACTAGAGTAAATGCATAATGGAAATTCGATCCAAAATGATTAAGGCCTAATAATCACTTTGATGAGCTACAGCAACACAATCTCTCTCATTACCCAAAGAAATAATATATGGAAAGATCACTATAACTCTATATAAACCAGCAACCTCATTTAGTGTGTCCTGGGTGAGCAGAAACCAGAGTTGACAGATCATTTCGGAGTCATAATGTGTGCACACACACACACACACAAACCTATGGCTTAATTTATACTAGATGCAGGCGAAACCTACTAAAAATTTCCTTCCTTCCATTCACACACAAGATCTTCTCATCTCGTAGCTGAATCAAATAGGACTTTATTTTATGGAGCATTGTGCAGTGTTGACAAAGTAGCTCCCAAGTTACCAACTAGCAACACTGTGACTTTTTGCCCAGGTATTAACTACTTTATGTGATGTGAGTCACTAAAATGTCAGTGCATGTCTCTCTCTTGTGGCTGTAACTCTTCCATAGTTTATGTTGTGTGTGTGTGTGTGTGTGTGTGTGTGGAGAAAAGTAGCTAGAATGAAGGGTAAACAAGCCGAAACAAACAATACTTTAGTCCCATTGTTTGTCCCAATAAATGTATTCTTCTTTTGATTTTGTTAAACTTAAAGTTAAATTTAACATACCTAAATAACTTGTTTTCTGAAAACATAAACAGAGTTTAGTAGCATGAGTATCAATTAATATGATATAATTAATATGTGTATTTTACTTAAAATCAAGACAGTCTCAATATATTGTTTATTATATTGCAATTACCATACTGTCCACAATTATCACAATTTGACTTTTTTGCCAAATCAGCCCTGTTATGAAGGGAAAGGTGCAACATCCATAGCATGCGGTATTTTGCACATTTGAAAGATTCAGTCCTCAGTGCGCACCTATTGGTAGATCAGCTTGTGCCTTTTTTGCAGGCGATATGACCTTTGCACATGCTTTTGTGCCCACAAAACCTTTGTAAATCAAACCCTATGACTGACATTAATCGGTCAGTTACCAACAATTATGATAATCTTCAGTAATTTAGTTTTAAGAATGTATGAATCCTCAAGTATTTGGGCGAAGAGTGGGTCAGACGAAAAAAAAACCTGACAGTGAAAAAAAAGACTAATAACTAACAAAGAAATATTAATAAATCACCATGGTAATTCAGGAACTCCATGTAAAGGGAGCAAGCATTAAAGTAAAAAAAAAGTTGCTGCCTAAAAAAGAATCATCTCTGGCTGCCAACTGCCATTAAATACTGTATGTGTAGAGTGGCAGTAACTCAATATTACATTTCAGTTAAAAAATGTCTACCATTCATCATGTTACAGACCCTCAAATAGAGCACGTGATCATTGAGCACCTCTTTAGTCAGTTATACTCAGCTCAGCAGTTGAATAGAGAAATGTTAGACATGGCTCCTGCTGTTGATGTCTGAATTTTGAAAAGCAGCGCGTAACTTTTTATCTTTCACCTCCCATCGTGTTTAAAGCATTGCCAAGTGCCAGCCATCCAACTACACATCAGTTCACTGAGGAAGGGAACCCAGAGCTGAATGAGGGATCCCTGATGAGCAGACCACTAAAATCTTGCTGAGTATCTCTTAATGCTGCCAAATTCCAGGGCAACATGGCAGGTGCAACTCCAGGTATGTTGCAAAGATATATAGTCACATTTGAATAATTAATTGTGTTCACAAAGAAACTGACTAAACCACTGTACTTATGCTCGTTATGTTGGATACAGCTTCAAGTAGACTGTAGCAGACATACTGTAGTGAGATATCACTGTACAGGATGGCCCTGCCTGTTCCCAGAGGGTATAATACGGAAAGTTATGCATTGTGCACTTAAATTAAAAGGGAAAACAAAACACATACAGCATGTAGCTGATAAATGTACAGTAGAGGCTTGGAAAGAGAGCAGAAATGCGTCCCACCTGAATTCTATCACAGGAAACAATCAAATATGTATTCTAGTATTCTAGTCAGCCTTTTAAAAGGTCACACTTGCATCCCATGGATTCAAATCTCAAAGAAAAAAGGTTTATCAAAGCATTAGCAAAGCAATTTTGCCAGCCATCCACCTAACCAAACCACTGAAACACACTACATTAAAAGCTATTTTACCTCCTCTACAATCTGTGAAAGGGAGGCGAGAAACCATGACACAGTACTGAAAGCAGAGGGAATCTAACATTTCACCAGAGCGACTGTAAATTTCAGCGAGTCAGTAAGATGTAGATAAGTAAGATGCAAGAGCTAAATTAATAATGACGCAGTGGCTTCTAGAAGTATTACCAATGTATTTCTTGTTTCAATCCAGATTTTTATTTGCCATAAAAGTTGATTAACAACATCTTTTAATGACATCAAGGAACTCTAATGTTGGAAAATGATTCATTTGTTAAACTAGACAGTTTGGTGACAAAATGCAGCACTGAACAGCTGGGGGTAGAATCTTTGCTCAAGGGCACATCAACTTCAGGTTATAAGGATATGAAACATACATTTTGCATGTACAGACCCCACCAGCTGATAAAGGAAGTTTTTCTTTCATAAGCAACCTTAGTCGACATTCAATACCCCTGAGGACTTCACTCTCAAGCACAACTTTTACACAGCCAATTAAACACTTACACTAAACAGTGATGACTCTTTAAGCACATTAAGCTGAAGACATATGCTGGCACCAGCGCTTCTCTTAGTAGTATGTCAACAAAGATGATCTGTGTGTTACCCGTAATTGCTTCAGTTTGCATCTCTCTAATTAAAGAATATGCATTGACTTTATATGTGCGCGCACACACACACACACACACACACACACACACAGCCAAATTATTATTTCAGTAAACAGTTTATGGGCACACTTCATCATATACACAAAGTTTATTATTAGCTGGCAGTTTTCTGGTTGGCAGGAAGGACAGAGAAGGAAAAAATGCAACAGTCAGAGTGGGAATAGAAACTTGACAATCAGTCAGAGCAATTTATCATTCTGTCAAACTTCACTGACTGCTGCAGCAGAACTATCTACCCCACCCAAACCCAAAATGGCTGAGTGCTGAAAAGACCAGCAAATAAAACCTGCTATGTAAACACGTTTGTCACTTTACTGACATCTCACTGGCTTGGCCTCATGTCAATGAAAACGATTACTCCTACCAATTACAAAAACAAAAAAATCGAAGTGCTAAAAGTGCTAGAGTGGGTCATAATTGAGTTCACTTTATGAAACAGAACTCACATTGATTAGGTTGACTAAAACTATACTGTGAAAGTTTCAAATGAGTACAGTAAGCCTTCCTACAGATTGTGTTGCAAATTCAAATAATCTTACACAAATAAT
>OMLM01005310.1:14722-33227 GCA_900302695.1 Helostoma temminkii | reverse complement strand
GGATGTAATGAAGCGTTTTTTTTTTTTTTTTTTTTTTTTTTTCTTCTGTAGGGCGAAACCTGCTGCTGGGGTGGTGGTGGTGGGTGGTTAGAGGATTCAAGGGGTGGATGTGGCCAGTGGGACAGCTGCGGCACCATACCCCCCTACTCCACACCTCACCCCTACTGCTTGCACTCCTTCTTACTGGCCCTCTTGAAAGAATTGTCATTTATCTAGTCCCACATGAGAGGGAGCTCCACAGCATACAGGCCTGCACCAAATGTGAGCAGGATGGAGGGATATGCCGACATTATGTGGGGACATGCCCAGGGACCTGCCTGTTGTCTGCGCTCAGCCGTCTGTGGGGATGATCAGTCGGCCACTGATGTGGTCCTCTCTTTGTGCTCTGCTGCTTGAAAAGGGGAAAGTTTAAGTGCTGCTTGCATTCAGGGCTGAGGGCCGGCCAGGCTGGGAGGGTTAACTAAGCCCTAAGGCCTCTGTGTGAGTGTGAGTTTGTGTGAGAGTGTATGGGTGCTTACATTATCATATCCAAAACAAGAAAAAATGTTCCTTTAGCATCATATCATATTATTAATTTGTTTTTGCCAAAAACAAAGGTATGAATTTGTTTCTACCAAACATATTTTTGCTTTACAGCATACAGCATAACATAATAATAACTATTTTTTTCAGGAAAAAGTCTTTTGTTTAGATTTACATTTTAGTTTTTGTCCTGTTCTGTCTGAGGTCTGGACATCTGCTCATCTGTATTTGTGTCATAACGGACACCTGCATCCTCAGCAGCCTCCTCTAACCCATAAGACGTACAGGCCAGATAGCTGGGCTTTGGTATACTTAGGTGTATTCAAATGAAGTGTTTTGAAAATTAAAATTTTGTTCTTGGTATTAAGTCTTCCCCCAATATTCAGCAACGGTAGTCTACATCTAAATCCTTCACCTTACACATATCTAAGGATTTCAGCTTTTTCTTCAGTGCTGCTTAGGATAGTAAAATGATGTTTAATACGTGATGTAGTAATTCACTTTATGACGATGTTTGTTTTCTTCCCAACAGCCCACAAGCATGTATGCACTTTCCTAATGCAACCTCTGACCTGGGCATCTTGAGGGGTTAGTGCTGCCTGCCCTGTGCCTGTGTCAGGAGGTCGAGTGGCCTGGAGAGCCCTGGGTTAGACCAGAGTGGTTGTCAGTTGAAGGGGATAGGAGGGGGGTGGTAAGTGATGTGGTACAACTGTGATGGGTGGCCCAGTGGTCCATTTAGAGCTCCAGCCTCACGCTGCGAGATGATACATCCCAGGAAGCTAAGGAGGCTCTATGGTGCCAGCATGGTGGTTGTGAATTTGTAAAAATTTAAAAATATGAATGCCAGATATTAGGAACATCACTTTTGCAGCATGTTAACACAGAGAGTCCAGGTGTCCTGTGGTGCTCTATCATGTGTCTGTGTTTCAAGAGGTTCAGAGTATTAGGCCAAAGCAGCGGCAAAACAACTATGTAGCGATGGTTTAGATTTAGAGTTGTTTCATCTTGACTGCTGATATCCACTAGTTTTTCAATCCAGTCCGTTGTGTGACAGAGTAACAATATTCAAATGATGCTCTTTATTTTGCAAAATGTTTTTGTCCATCTCAAGAGGATGAAATCGGATTCCTAAGAATTTGAATGTTAAATAGTAAATGATTCATGGGAATGATCGCTACATATCAATGATTCACATAATACAATGTGTCCATGCACCCAAGAGTGATAGGTGCCACATTGTGCAGGAGATGAAGAGTGGATTTGAAGGTTCTTTTTCAGTAAACATTTAAAAGAGTGGAGAAGTGAACAAAAGCGTTAAGAAGGAGCTGTTTTGTTGCCCCTTTTTTAACCTAAATAGGCGGTCTGTCCGGCCGAGGCCTTAGCTTCAAAGTATTATCCCACACATGCAATTACCATTTCTATCAACTGGGGAGAAAGATTATGCTTTTTGGGTGTTCTTCTGAGTTTCTTCCAGTGGATTCACTTGGTGAATGTGACACGTTTTGTGTCTCCCACCCCCTATTGAATTTTAAACTTCTCTATTCTCAGAGTGAGCTGAGGAGAGTCCTACATGCAGGCTGAATAGACACTAAATCTTTCAAGGTTAGGACTTAACCTTCTCCCACTCTAATTCATCTTCAAACTTTAGTCTGAAACCAATCAATATCGGATGATTGGTAAACAATGTGCAGTGTCTGATAGGCAGGTACCGAGGGCCCTCAGTGGGATTGCAAATACTTTGTGTGTCTCAAGTCGCTTTTGCTCTAAAGCACTGTCACAAAAAGTGAAATTACCATTCGCTTGGAATGATGCCATTCATCTTTGTCAGAGCGCCAAGCTCAGCACGCAAGCCGCTCCCCTCAAATTAATTCCTTGTTTTGCATCAGCTGAATTTGCCCAAATCCAGGAGGATGGCTCCAGCTACGCCCTGCCTACATTCTTTAATGTGGCAATTCCAGCTGATTTCACTATGCAGAGGGCCCCATGGCTTTATTTACTGCCTAATTCTCAAAGAAAAGGAAATAGATATGAAAATAAGTTGGGAAAATAAGATAAATCTCATTGTGAAATTTCAGAGGCCCTGCATGTTCCAATCGGGAGAGTTAGACAAGTATAATACACATAGGTGGCTCCTAAGAGCCTGATGTGATGCTATAGTCAATTTGTCATTTCATGTTGCAAGAATTCCTCTTCAAAGGTAATGTCTTCCCAGAGGCTCTTACCTATATAATATAAAGGGAAACCATTGTAAATTCACAGGGATCCATTTGTTATCCTCTATGAGATATTCCACAATATGTCAAGTCAGTTAAAGTTTCATTGAGTGAGAAAACACAATTATTTTCTTTTTTTTTTAATCAATGTGTTGATGTTCAACTCCAAAATAAAATACGCATCCCTGCAAATCACTCATTTCTTTGACATTTTGTCAAAGAACAGACTAAACTGTTCCTACTAACACATTTGATAGGCAACTCTTTGATGACTAAGGTCTGTCTCGAAATAGTATAAACTTTTTTTTCTGTGGATGTGCAAGAAAAAGAAGTAGTTCAGTCATTTCCACTAGAGGGCTGTGACTTGTTTTTTCTTTTTCTCATGCGCTTCACTGAAGTCACTTCTCCCTGCTGGGTAACACAGCCCAGCCACCATAGGCCGCCAGCATTTTAGTGGTCACATCTTTGTTGTTTTCACTTGCAGCACATGTAGATGTTATCCCAGTGTCTCTTGGCAGTGCAGAGAGCACAGTGACAGCAGTGATGAGATTTTAAAGAGCGGGTTGTCCTCTGCTTTCACTGTCCTCCCCCTGACAAACTTAAATGCTAAAAATGGTTCCGAGACTAATTTATGGTTGTGGTGACTGTGACCACTGATTTGTGTTCCCTTTTGTTTGTGTTTATAGAACATAACTTATTTTCTTCATCTTATCTGCCGGCAGATGGACAACATGGTTTGACAGGGTTTATTTAGATGTTTGCTTTTTCAAGCTCAAATTATGATGGAGTGCAATTACCAGGAATGTAGAGTGAAGCTCTGGGGTCAAAGGCCTTTTCCTGTCTTCCTCCCTGACATGGGTAAACCAATGTCTCTGTGCCCAATTCCACATATGTTAAATGCACATCTGTGGCATTTATACACATATGTACGCTGTACGAATTTGTTGTATGAAGCTGTTGCGAGAAGAAGCGAAGAGGGGAGTTGGTAGAGATAAGTGGGTCAGGCCTGAGAGACTGTTCCTCACCCTAGACACCTGCACCTCTTCACAGATCCCTCATCAAGGACTCACTTTGTCCTTGGGCTGCACCATTGTCTGCTGAAGGGCCCTTCAGACTTTGCTCTGAATACCTCACTGTGCTACTCCAAGTGGTCTCAGCCCAGCTCTCCCTGAGAGACAGACAAAACAGCAGATTCCAAAGCACCGGCCCCTTGGCATTCCCCTGCCTTACAGAGATAAAGAGTGAAACTTCGGCCTGATTCACTCCTCCACTCTTCATCCCTCTCCACAATCCCCAAAAAAACCAGAGATGAGGAGGAGGAGAAGAAGAGACTTACAAGAGGTAGCAGAGGGGTGGTCTCAGGGTCACAAAATGATTAGTAAGGAGCACAGTAGCACTCCTCTTCCCCTTTGGTCCTTCTCCTCTGTGGTCACTGAGAAATGACTTCCACTGGGCTGACTGGGAGGGAGGGTGGAGAGGGAAGTGGAGGAATTATTCCCTTCTGTCTGTCTGTCTGGACTATATTTAACCTGCCTGACAAGAAGGATGTTTCTAAGGGAATTCTTTCTTTTCAGCATAAATGAAGCCATTATACTCTGCTCTCTTGTTCTTTTCTTTGCTTTTGAGGGTTTATGATGAAATGTCAGGACATTCAAAGTCAGGTTGATATACTATCTGGGCATAAACGCAGACATGCTGGGTCAACACAGGCTCTAATATGAATGTGTACATTAGTAGTGCTGATTTTACAGGAAAAAAGTTTATGTGCACATACTCAGACATAAAATAGACTTTAGTTGAGTAGTTTTTTAATGTAGCACAACAAATCCACGCACATTCTTAAAAGCAAACACACATACAGCTAAGCTGAGCCATTGGCATTTATATATGCACACACACTCCTGTTGTAGCTATGGTGTGGCCAGTTGGTACAGGCCATACATAGTACTGATGTGGAGGAGTTGGAAGTGATTAGGGAGAAATATGCCTGTCTCCCTGTAATGTCAGTAATAGGCAGCAGCACATCAAAGTCCAGGCCTGTCAGAATGATCTGGATCAAACCGGCCCCCATCTGGAAGCCATAACTGACTTTTCACTCATTTAAACACTCTTAAAACACACTGAACAGACATGGAGCTCCCGTCTCTGCTCACCACTCATATCAGCACCCTCTGCCCTCTGTGTGTGTGTCTGTGTCTGTGTGTCTGCATATTGTCACCTCTGTGTGTGTGTTTTCACATTTAATGATAAGTCCATGTGTTTCACATTTGGTGTATTAGGATGATAATTTTTAATGATTAATGTTTTCAGTCACGCTTTCAGCTTAGTTTTTTATAGGATTTTAAAGATGTAAAGGCTAGGGTGCACCAATGGCACCGTGCCGTTTTGACAGTTAAAGTGATATCTGGACTGTCTAATGTAGATGTGGCATATATGTCTGAACCATGAAATCATTGATAATATTAATCTTTCTGGAGGGGATATAAATTGGAATCACCTGAATCCCTGTTTTTAGAATAAAAATAATTATCCTGTATGTGTTATAATGGCACTGTGCATTCTGTGATGCAGAGTGCTTCTCTCTCGCCTGCTTGCTTACACTGTGTTGACTCCTGGACATATATTATCTTTCCAAACACAAATCGGACACAACTCTAAGTGTATTTTAATTGGCTTCGAGCCACCTTCCTAAAGCAAACAGCTGGTGGTGCGGTGTACTTGGTGACTGACGGGTGGCCTACAGTCAGGGTGGGGCAGAGTCCGATTGCTTGTCTGTCCAACAACAGTCAGTCCAATACTGTACTTCATTGTGTTTGTGTGTGTGTGTTTGTTTAATCTGACTGTATGTCGGCGTACATGCACACATTCCTGCTCCCTGTTTGCAAGGGTGAGGCTACAGTGAATTTCTTTGTGTCACTCTAGGGTGTTTCACATTTGAGCAGCACACACTTGTTACTGTAAAAGATCTGAATGCCTCACAGATAACATCTTGAGGTAAAGTGCAAGTGATTTAATACTAACAATTAAAGTAGGCTTGTCAACGGGCAGCCCAGGCCCCTGCTGCGGCCGGACAGGGAGTGGGCTCTGTCTCATATCTCCACCAGACAGGGTGACAGAGGGGCCTCTGGCTCCACAAACTGCTGATGCTGCTAATGCACACGACTTTTCACTCCCCACCTTCAGCGAAAGTCTTTTTCACTTGTTATAAAAAAAAATGGGTCAGATGTCACAGTAACCACTGACAAAAATGTAATATATTTATTCTTTATTCTTGTATTTTCTTCAAATACATATTTTATCCTTCCTTTTTCAGTGGTCTCAAAGATTGACACTGGGTACACAGTTTGTGGCCACCATTGTTGAACAATCATGTCTGTTGTTGATGCTGGCTGTAGAGCCGAAAACAAGATTTCAGTTGGATTCATGAACTGAGGGCTGACTGAAAACGGAACAGAGTGGTTTGGAGAAAAGGAGGATGGTATGGCAAGCTCAAGAAAAAGTAGAAAAAGAGAAAGGGTCTGAGCTCAGCATATGGAGTTAAGCCCTAAAAACTATTCATTTTACAAGAAACAAGGATCTCACTCCCAACACAGCCAATTCCACTCTCATAAAATCTATAGACATCCATTATAAAACACCCAGGCTCTTATGAGTTGCTTTGCCCAAACCCAGCAACAGGTCCGTCTGCCTCCAAATCCCCTCTGGAAGTGTTTGAAAAACAAAGCAAGGCTTCTATTCAACCTCATTAACTAGTTATAATAAACAAAACAATGTGTTTTTTATTGGATGGTGAGTCTCGTCTCCCCCTTCCCCTCGCAGCTCTGGCCCAGAGCAACTGGCCAGTGGTGGGTTTCCCATGACTGCAGCTTGTGGTGTCACGATGATGGATGGGCAAGGTTGGTGGGGGCTGCCTCTTGCCCTTCTCCTTTGGGACATCCCATGGACTGACAGGCGCATTGTGGCATTCGACCCATGCTGACGTACTGCTCGGCCCGCTGGCACAGCCACAGAGAGCCCCAGAAAATGCCCGCTTTTCCACTTTCACATTCAGCATGTTTTACCTCACTCACACATAAAGAGACAAATGCATCCTAACTTTTAATAATGTACACAAGGAGTGTAAATATATTGGTGTGACACTATTGAAATATAATCTCGCAAGCTAATTATGCTTATTGGTAAATTTGAAGGGCTACAATTGTCTTTTAAGGATAAATGTCAAACTTCAGTGGTTCAGACTTCACTTGTATAAGTTGGGGATAGTACCTGAGCTCCTCTGCTGGTCCTCAGTTGGGGAGACAGTGAATTGATGCTACACAAGTTAAAGGAGTGTTGCATGTGTCTCTCTCTCTTTCTCTCTCACTTTCTAATTCAGTCAAACACCCTCCACGCCACACAGAGTGCCTCTGGAACAAAATTCTCCCAGTCAGTGTAAAACAATCTAATAACAGCCAGCACCTCTCAAAATCAAACAAAGACTCAGCTCATGCTGGTGTTGTAAAACAGCTTGGCCTGTTGCATGTATGTATAACTATACTGCAAATTTGCCCTTTGGGTAATAGCACATTTTTCCTTCATTTGGTGATTTGGGGATTATAATAATGTCTGTGTGTGTGGCAGGGTTGGCTCAGGTGTGTGCGTGCGCAAGCATTTTTCACACTTAACATTGTTTTATACACATACAGTACAGTACACGCTTCCGGTCAAGTTCTTGCAGGCAAATGCTGCCAAGTAAGCTACATGTGTGTTCATATTTTTCTCATAGGTAGCTGAATGCCTCATTAGGTCAAAGGTCATTTAAATAGAAGGATAAGATACAAGACTCAGACAGACAGAATGCGAGAGTGTGAGTGACCGTGACCCTGTGACACTGTTCAGTGTGTTTGTAAACAGGATGTCATTAACACTGGGAACCAGCCAGGCTCACAATGACTTTTGTCTCCTTCAGTGTGTGTATGTATCTAGAGAGATGGGTGGAGTGAGGTTGGAAGCCAGAGAGTGGTTGGTGGGTTGAGGTTGATAAAATTTCAATTAAAACACTTCACATATTTCCACTGATAAATCAGCACCCTCACAGTTTTCTCAGAACTGCCCTTTTAGTTTTCTGACTAAAAAACATCCAGGTTAACTTTGTCACATCAGATAAGCACTAGCTAATGTGATGAAATTTATGGCTTGGCGTGGCTGCTGTACTAATACAGCGGAGGACTGTGTGAAGCTGTACTAAGTGCACTCAACTGTCAGCTCTTATTGTGGTGTCAGTCCTTCCTTCTAATTAGTGTCCTCAGCAGGCAGGAAGTGGGCCTGGGCTGGACTAATCTGTCAGTGAGGCCAGACCATCCTCGCCCCAGCGACTGTTTCCTTAGATAAACCCAGAGCCCTTTATCTAAAAGAGTTGCAACACTCAGGGGGTCTGGGAAGCCCCTAGTGATTTATTTATTTTTTTTTTTTACACGTCCAACCAAAAACCTGGATGAAATTTGATGTACAGCACATTTTGCGTTTTATCTAAGCAGTAACAATAATTAGGGATTTCTGTGAGTTAGCAGCTGTCAGCAGCCGTGTCTTCAGTCTGTGATAGTGGTTGCTGTCGTGACAGGTGTTGATTGAGCATGAGAGGTAGGAAGCGTGGTGAAGGACACTTCCTGGCAGACAGTTTTACCAGCAAGAGAGCAAAGGAGTCAGAGAAAGGGTGGATGAGGTTATCACTGTCATGTACTGTATGTGACTGGTGTGTCGAGAGCTTTTGGAGGTCTGGCAGCAGCCCAGAGTTGCTGACCAAGGTGGCTGTCGCTTTCATATAAACACTGTGTGAGTTATAGCCACATGTTAGGACTATCAAGTACAGAAATGTTTTCATCTACTAGGTTTATACCGTACTGCTGGAGTTCAATAGGTTATTAAATAGGTGGAAGGGCTTTCTCTGGTATGTCAGCTCTCATGTCCAAAAGGACCTGAGGTTGTTGGTGTATTGTCTAGGGGCACTGACACATCCTGGGGAGATATCTCATGCTTGTACAGATTGCCGGGCTGTCATTCAGTGACTAATGTGTGAAGCAAACAGGCAATTCGAAAAGCAGGACACATTGTTTAAAGCCTTTTTGGCTCATTGTCACACTAGTCTGAAACAAAGTCAAATAACAGTCTCAAGCAGGAAAAGAGAAAGTGAGAGAAGAGGAAAGGGAGAGCGATGGGAGTGCTTTTCCTTCCCTACTACCTCGCTTGCACCTTTACTCCCTCCTATTCCCTTCTTTCCTCCTTTCCTCCTCTCACTACCAGCAGGGTCCAATTCCTCCACTTGAACGCTCAGGGCCAGCAGCAGGCTGATTAAACCCACACCCCCAGCCGCGCTTTGCTGAGCACTTTGCAGCGAGACGACTTCAAATGCACCTCGCTCCTGCCACCCCAAATAAAACCTGACTGGTCCTAATGGACATGTTTTAATCTCCCTGGGTTATTTGAAGATTTCTCCAGTCTGCTGCTGGCCACAGCAGAAACAAATTCCTCTTGCTTTGTTGATTAAACTGCTGCCTCTCCACCATTGCTTATCGTCCAGCAACGAGCCGCTCTTTTTAATTAAAAGTGAGACACCACAAGTGTGCAATTAACAGCTGGTAATTATAGAGCTCTTCAGAAGTGCAACACTCCACCTTCATTTCAATTATATAATGGACAAGTGGCTTTTTGATCTCCAAATTAGTGAACTCTTGTAATATTTGTTTTGTGGCAGATTTGGAGGGTTAATAGTGGCCTATGGTGGCCTCCCTCTTCCATGATTGATGTAAGAGCAGAAAGAAGGATATTAAAAACTGGAACAGTCCATCAGGAAATGCAAATCACACCTTCATGTTAATGAGCAAGCAATGGGCCGGGCTGGCCAGCCGTGGCGTTTCATGTGGGAAAAACAAGCGCCCACTCTGCTGCAAACTGATTAGTACATTTGAATTTGAAAGTTTAATTAAGAGCTTCTAATGCGGATTGTTTTGGAGAGTGACACATAACATTAAATTGTTTGATACTTAATTTGCTGCCTTTTGATTGCAAAGCAAGCACGGGTAAATTCACCAACCGAGTGTGGAGGCATTGAGTGCTATCCCAAAGGAGGCAGAAGCCATGGACTTAATTTTAAATCTTTTACTGATACCTGATGAAAATGTATTTTATGACCAATGAACTCTTTGAGTGAATTAAGCGGAACACTTGTTCGTTTTTAATTACAATTGATTCCATCTGTGTACATTGCCGTGGCATCGTTGATTTAGAGTTAGTATTCTTCAATATGAACAAAATCTGTACTGTGATTGATTTTCGGCTGCACAAGTGCATGGAGCAGGTTAAAATGAGTCAATTAGTAATTGGCTGCAACACTTGAATGTCTTTGGGGGATGCTTTTCATTCTGGCTGTTTTTAGTGGATTGTCGATGCATCAAGTGGTTCAGAAGTAGTTTAATTTTTGAGCTGTTGTGATTCGTAATTGCTTTATTTCCCTAGTCAAAAAATAGTTCTTGTAACAATGTTTTTCCTTTACAGGTGTAGAAGCACCTGCACTGGACTTAGCCATGCCTATTATTTATTGCCTATTTAGATTTTTATAGTTTTACATTTGAAACTTTTAAAACTAAATTTCATATTTGATCAATCTAAAACTTTATTTGCATTTCTCTGCATAAATCTGATAAGTTGGACTTAATTAATTAGCCATACAACAACAATAATGGGCTTTCTCTGTCAATGAAACTGTCAAATGTAAAGAAATGTATTCAGAAAAACATCATCACCATATTTTGGTGACATTTAGGATTTAGAATGACTTGTTAAAACAATTATGTGCCAAATGCATTGTAAGAGATCCCCTGATAATCTGTTTTACTTAATACTTAACATGCTCATGGTCAAGCAATCTGTCATTAATTTTGTAGTGATACACCACTCGAAACATGTACAAAACAGGAAAACCAAAGAGAGAGAAAAAACATGAAGTCAACAGTCTCAAGTCATTCATGCAATTTGGAATTTTGCATTGGTGAAAATTGGCAGCTCATTGCAATATAAACACCAAGTATTTAAATTCAAACCAGGTCATTATGCATGGTTCTTAAACAAAATGTCAGTCATTAAGGGAGGCCATGTGGCTCTGCTTAGAGTCCCTGTTTGTTTGAATTAGGAAGAAGAAACGGGGGATTTCTGTGATTCTTCTCATCTGTCTGAATGTCACACTGAACACTCGTTACAGGACCACATTTCCCATCTAGCCTCCTGAGAGTGGAGTAGGATCAGTGCTGTTCTTTCAATCGTGTGCACATGTGCACGGTTGAGCTCTTGATCTCAGTCTAATCTGAATTCCTGTTACTGTCATGTTTCTCTCCTTTCCTCATTGTCCTTTTGCATTCCCACCTCAATCTCACTGTCATTCGGCAGCTGTCACTCTCCATTCATGTCTAGCCCGCTACCACAAATCCTCCTTCACACACACATACACAAAGTAATGTGAAAAATTGTAATGATCATTTGTCATCCAAACAGGTGAATGTATTAAATGACCATCAACTCTTTAACTAATGTTCAGCAATTTCAGGACATGCATTTCTAATTTTATCACATATATCAGATTGATAAGTATTTTACAAAATCAAATCCTAGTATGGTCTTAAAATTTAAACAGGGTTTTCTGCAGTCAAGCTGAATGCCTCATTTTTGACATTGATCCATGCTGTTTATGTCCAGACACCCATGGAGAGCTGTGTAGTATATTGCATAGGGAGACAGCAATCATACACAGATCACAATCCTACTGTTGTCCAGTTAAATCAGCTCCTAAATAGAGGGAAATTGACATCCATAACAAATAACATAAACAGCTTCAGTTCTCCAAGGTGGATTTTGTTGCTCGGGGCACAGGACTGAATGTTAGCCTTCCAGCAATCATTAAACAAACATCCTCCCCAGGACCTTTCCATGCCCAGGTCCATTCCACATGTCGCACTGTGGTTTGGAAAGTCTCTGTAGCGGAGTACATTATTGTATGTAACAAGTTCTGTAACAAAGTTAAGGTGGAATTGGCCTGCTGCTGGGGTAGTACTTGAGGCATGCAGACCCTGAGAGTGGAAACGTAACCCTCAGACAAAGCCTATCCATATCCAAAAATATTAAATGGAGGATGTCAGGTTGGTAGTAGGTGGTCAGCTTGTCAAATTAAAAATCCCCCTGCTTTCCAATACTTAGTTTTCCTTTCTTTACCGTACACCGACCTTGTTTCTGATTGAATTCAGCTTTTTGAAGAACTTTTGGTGTTGCCGTATAAGCCATTTTTCAGTCTGTATATGCTCATACTTCAGAAAACTTCTAGAGGGGAATTTTCTGAATTGATGTGGCCCATTGTGCACATTAAACAATGCCGGTATTGATAACCTCTAACTTGCCACTGAGTGCCATAACAGCAAAATTCAGAGCTCTTTCCAACAAGAAAGTAATGAGACATTAAATAAAGCCTAGCAAAGTAAATATCTAGAGCTTCCTCCAAAAGAAAAGTTGTTAAAGAATTTGGAAAATGATGCAAATTCATTGTGCAGCATAACTATACATTATGTATTTAAAGTTTCACTGTTGCTTTTTCAGAGAGGCTGTGTTACTTGTGTTATGTCCATGTGATGTTCCCTGTGTGTGTTTAAGGTGTCCAGGTGATGCGTTTGAGTTTGTCAGATGCCTCAGCCCCAAGTTGAGGACCATTTGTCATCAGTGGGATACATTATACATGTCCCTAACCCCCTGCAGCTGGGCAGTGTGATCACTACTGACCCCCTGTGACAACCACAGCACCTTCATTATGTCACTGCAGCCACCCTGTCACAACAGCAACTCTCTAACTGTCTGGGTGACACCCCTGAGTGGGACTCCAATCTCTCATCTGGAAGCCCGCCTGTCTCCAGGCTTGTCACTGTGTGTGTGTGTGTGTGTGTGTGTGTGTGTGTGTGTGTGTGTGTGTGTGTGCGCGCGCGCAGTTGTGTCTTTGGGAATTGCTGTTGGATTTAGTTTTTGTTTTGTCTGTGTGTGTGTGTGTGTGTGTGTGTGTGTGTGTGTGTGTGTGTTTTCTGAATAAATCAGTGTGTAATTTCAAACACTTGGATAGTTGTGCTGGTCAATTCAGTTTAGAAATATCCTAATATATTCACCCATCTGGTTCCCCAAACAGGTATAAACAACATTTTTCTATTCCAGCTTTTGCACCATCTCATCTATTATCCCTTAAAAATAATTTCAGCCACATAAAATGCCCTTTAAATGACTGAAATCATTTCCCAGTACCCGTTAGGTATAGTAGATTTTTATGTATTTTTCGTTATCCATTTCTGTGCCATATTATTATATTCTCTTTCCCAGTGGGATAATTTCAGATAACACACTGGACACTGTTATGCTATTACCTCTCCAACTATTTTATAATCAGCAATTATTCAATTATGTCCCATTAGTTGGAGGGTGTTGCCAATGTCGCCGCCTCGGGCATTTAGCTCCTGCTCTCTGTCAGGGGGAGACCCCAAGGGCCCCAAAGAATGCCTGTGATTAGTGTTGCGTCTGCAGAGAGGTGACAGAATCCCTCTTCAAATATTTTGTCTTCATTTTACGGCTCTGAGATGCAATTATGGAGCAGCAGTTCATTATGGCAGCACGCGGTGCTTCATGTTTTATGCATGCTGCCTCATCTAGGGCCTTTATTAACGAGCCAGGGCTGACCAGGCTGCTTGAGACTATACTGCAGGGTGTGCTATGGCCACCAAGGCTTGTGTTTGTGTAGGGGTGTGTGAGTAAGCAGGAGTGAGGGAGTGAGTAAAAATGAAGCCTAGATGGAAAGTAAAAAAAAAAAACAGAAAGGAAAAATGTGATTGAGTGCAAACTAAATGAAGCAGCTATAGTGTGTGTGGTCAGTGTAGTGGTCACTTCACTGCCGTGCCCTGCTTATCCCAGAAGCCAGCATCATAACATGGCTCTGTAGTGCTGAGACTGGTGCAGGCTGGCTTGGCTTTAAGGCAGTAGATTGAAGGGGTGGGGGCAGCAGGGGTGACTAACTGCACCTCCCTCAGCAGAAGAAACTCCATCTGCATCCAACATTGAGACAGATGAGGCCAATTTGGCTCCTTAAATTTCTGGGCTGTGATGGATGTGGGGTAGCTGTGCTCGCTGAGAGGTGAGGAGAATGGTGTGAAGAGATCAGGGGAGGAAGGGGAGACAGGTGAGAAAAGGGAGAAAGAGTGAGATATCCTGTTAGAAAGAGAGAATATGGGATGAAGGAGACTAACCTCTTGAATTACTTAAATCGTTTATTTATTGGTGTTACTGCTTTACTTTACAATGTACAAAGCAGACACAGAAAGTTGAGAAAGAGAGAATGTCACATAATAGTAAAGTTTAGAGTTGGACATTAATACAGTAGGATTTGCTGTGAGTACAGTGGAAACACGAGTAATGTAGGTTATATGAGGCAGGTATTGTAAAGTATCCCATGATCCAGTTCCCTGACCAGATGAATTAAGATAACAACAAATAGCAGTATGTATTTTTACCTGAGGCCAGGATACAGTATGTATTGACACTGGCTTTCCAGGTTTCAATTGAGGCAAATATAAAGCTAATGTGCCGTAGCCAGAAATTTGTGTAGCCAAAAATAGTCTTCAGTAGAAAATTTTCAGTTGGGAGAACGGCCAGTGGCATTATGTATTCAGTCCTCATGAGGATTTTCTCTTCTGTAGAATTGGATGTTTGTATTTCACACAAAGCAAATGTGGGGACGACCTTATTGATTCACCAATGTACACTATGACTTTGTGCTTTTGATCGCAATCAGGTGTGCCTGATTACTTGTGTCAAACACTTGAATGCTCTCATGCTTGGTTGCATGACTTACAAAATAACATGTCTTATGTTAGAAGTACATATTGCAAGTCGTCAGGTTGAATTTGCCTACAGTTTTGCTCAACTTTAACTGAGTGATGGCCTTTCTTACTGCAGACCCGAGTTCCCATGTGCACTGCAGATCCGCCCACTTTGATAAGAACTACCATCCTCAGGCCTACATTAATATTTTATAAAGTATAATGGAAATTGTCAAATCAATCTGATTGTGTAATGCATTATGAAGACATCAAACTTAAACAAAGCACATATGCTATCATTTCTTTTAACAACTGGGCCAGGCTGTGCAGGGCTGAGCTGGCGGTTTGGTACCCAGGGGGGCCTTACACTGGCTGGGGGGTTGGGCTGGCAGAAACCACTCTGTATATACATCGCTCTCTCCCCAGCTCAGACCTGCCTCGCTCACGTTTCATCAAAGAAATCAATTTCTCAAATGTGCACAACTGTGAGCTATAATTATATTAGGGCCCAATGGCAGTTGGCCATGACATTAAAGCAAAAGAGGGAGGGAGAAAAGGCTCATCTATGCACATTTGCACTGACATGTATTGCGTTTTTATGAATATAGCTTTGCGATGTAAATTTGGTTTTACCTTAGGAATAAGTAAAATTTATGTTTTTGCAATTTTTGTTTTAATTCTACATTGTAGTTTTAACTTTAGCCTGCAATTGTACTTACTGAGGAATATCAGTTGACCAGAACAAGCAAATCAAAAGCTTCAGGTGTGTGACATGTATGAGGCTGTTGGGTTGGGATCGAATCACAGACAGAAAAGACTAAATGATAGGATAAATATTGTCCACACATTGTCTCCACATGTCACTTCAGAGGAGAGCACAGTGAAATGAATACATCCAAAGTTGTGTGTATGATGTACACATATACATCACTGACTCAATTGTCTGTACTCATTTGTGGCTGAAATTAATAAAACATATATAGCATATTGTGGAGATACATACTAAATAATTAACAAAGTCATGACACTGCTTTTTATGCCACTACATTGACAGTATTACTGTGACATTACCTTTTCCCTCTTCTTCCTCCTCATCTTTACATTTTCTCCCATTCTTTCTGGTCTATCCTGGGTCAGGGTACAATCCAGAGAGCCCTCCCTCTAAGCCTAGCTGATGTATGGCTTGTGGAAACAATGTGAGAGCTGTGTTGTTATTCTGTTTGCTTTACATTTGACAGGTCTGACTTAACGCCCAACTGGGATCCTATCTCATTAGCCCAAATGTGGGGCTAAAACAATCATAAATATTGTTTGGCAACTAGCATCCCACTTAGGAACACCTGTCAACATACAGGCAGAAGATGAAATCCACAAATTAGAGTCAGGACTGAGATTGAATGAGGGAGGTGGAGATGGAGAGAGGAGGCAGACTTAATGATATGAAGTGGTTGGGTTGATGTGGACACTTCCTCGTTGATGATATTGATTGTGGTTTTAGGATGTTAAGCTGTAAAGATGTTTATAAATGTGTTCATCCATCTGTGTTCATTAAGACCTAATTTGCATTTGCATTAAAATAGATGTAGTTTGTTAATCCTTTATATTGATTATCTTAAACAACAGCAACCAAAGTAGAAGCAAAGCAATTTGTCTTTAAATACAAATGTATTAAGTAAACAGCGTGTGTGTGTGCGTGTGTGTGTGTGTGTGTGTGTGTGTGTCTCACTCAGTAGTTAGTCTCCGCTCACTCTCACATGCTACATTTTTCTTCTTTCATGCAAACACATTCTCTCTCCCACTCACACACACCTCTCTCTTCCTCCGCTGTATCTTCCCCTCCTCGCCCTGTCCAAACATATGTCTTTATCAAGCAGCAGTTGTCAGACAACATTAGATAATTAATAGGCCATTTGTCAGCCCTGTGAGAAACATGTTAAAATCCCAGAGCAGCTCCCCAGATAAATCCTACCATGCACACAGACACACATGCCTTTGTTGTGTCAGCCTGCCATGGGAGATTTACCATTAAAGGCCCCTCATTATTAATCACAACTAATGCTAATTAATTAGGTGTCTGAGAGTGTATGTGTGTGGGAGAGAGAGAGAGAGAGAGAGAGAGAGAGAGAGAGAGAGAGAGAGAGCGTGGAAAGCAGCCAGCTCTAAATTTCAGTTTCATGTACAATGTTATTTGGTAACTCAGCCCAGAGCTCTTAATCGAGTGTTTTCCATTTTGAACGGGGAGTAATTGACTAATACAGGGGTGAAAAACGTAGACAACGCTCTCATTAATTAAGACTTTGTTAAGAGCTTTGCTCTGTGTGTTTGTGCTTAAACAACATTTGTGAAAACAACTGGATGTATAGCTATTTAACTGGATGTACAGTAACTGCAGTTTTACCTGTTTTGTGTAAAAAGTAAAGTGTATTTAATTATGTTTTTCAGTGCTCAACAATTACATCAAGTCTAAATAAAATAAAATAAACAACAGAAAAAACATATCATGAAAACAGATTAAAGCCAGTTCTAACTAGATATTTTATAATTTAAAAATATTTGTTATGTGGCACAACTCATTAATGAATAAGACTTTCAGTGTTCTGTCAAGATGAGTTTATTACAGAATCTGCTTTAAAGGCCATTTTGCAGTTTTTCAAAGACAAAAGAAAAAAAATTATTGAAAAAAATTTACTTTTTTTGTTTGACAGAATGGAGCTATGTTAACATAAATGGCCAATGTTGTATGTACAGTATAGTGCTAGCTAAAGCTGTGGATGTTTGTGGTTTGTATCAGTCAGTTCCACGGTCACCCCAATGGACCTGCAGACCAAAAGACTCCCCAAAAGCATTGCTAAGGCCTCCATTAAGCACAAAGACACAGTTAATTAGGAAGCTTATTGCCTCTCCTGGGGGCATGGGGCTCCAAACACTCTTCTGTACACCCTGCTGAGGGAATCTATGCACAAACTAATTCACTGTAATTAACAGTGCTTAGCAAATAAACAGCAGCCATTTTCTGATTGGCAGTAACTGTGAAAGCCAAATTAAAGATAATTTTTTTCTTTTGACTTCAGTCACAATTAGTTGTCTCTCCCAGATGTCTATAGCTGCCTCTCCCTGAGGGCATCCTCATTTTTCAGGGAAATAACTGAAAATACAATAGCAGGAATCAGCCACTACCTCCTCAGTCCCTCCCACATATTTCTCCAAACAATTCCAAAGTTGGTTTAGCAGCAATGCAGTAACCATGATAAAAATGTACTTCCACAGCGGTGCCCAATTTCGTGTTTTACTGTTGGAACAACAGTATAAACATGTATTCATGCTTTTCCTGGTGTAGTAATATGAATAGAATGCAGAGGAATGATGACGAGTGTGCACTTATAGAATTTGAATTATGACTAATGGGGGGGATCATGTGTGATTATGTTTGACCTGAAGTACAAGGGTAAAATGTGGGTTCCTTTTGTCTGTTATTAAAGGTAACAAATGATGGCTACAGATAGGCATGAGGGCCAATCCTCCATATGTCATGATCTAACACTCCAAAGCCTTTTTTGTATAGTAAACCTGCTGTACTGGTAGCAGGTGGCCCTTTCTTTAAGACGGTTTTGCCTATTTACACTGAACTTAAAAAAAGTCTCTAAAGGCTTTCCAGTTTCGTTTTACACAGGTACTGGCACATCTGACATGACGTACAAGGCGCACCTCAAATATATAACCTCGGTCCCAAAAAACTTGGAACACTCTCTCAAATCTAAATAAAAACATAATGCAATGATCATAAATCTTACAAACCATATTTCATTCACCATGTACCATTTCTCAAAATTCATGAGAATAAAAAGTATAAGATAATTGAGAAAAAAAATAAGATAATTTTGAAATTACATGTCTGCGAACAAC
>OMLM01005305.1:41442-66391 GCA_900302695.1 Helostoma temminkii | reverse complement strand
GGTCACCTGACACTAGTCCAAGCCTACATTCTTGGAGCCTACAATTTTTTTTTTATTTGTAAAAGAAATCAATACACACTCAAAGAGAACATTGTGTTGGCAGATATCTGTAAATACATTTACAGCTAAACTGATTTTTTTTTTTACTGTTTATTGTCTAAAAAATATTATCAGAAGAGAAAATGAGTCTCCAAACAGCTTCACTTTTGACCTAAAATATAATCATCACATGATCAAAAACTTCATTCATGCTTGCCCCCTCCTGGTTGACTGGCTCCCTGCTTGTGCCTGTCTGCTCGTCACTTTTTTACTGCAGCAGAGTGAGATGTTTCTATGAGGATCCTGCACGCAGCCTCTGCTTGTTTTTTTTGAGTCCAGGAAATGATGGAACCCAGTCTGGTGGCAACTGTGTGGATAGAGAGTTTTTTATATTAATGAGAAGAACTCGAAGTTGTTGGAGTTTTATTTTAATTTTTTCCAGGTAGGACTTGTGCTAATTTGTATTTCTTGCATCTTCTCAAATATTTTTTTTAAAAAAATAAAATCAAATAATATTGTTCTTAATATTAGCAAAAGCTTTTTACTAGCACATTATTGCACATTATAACTGATTGGTTAACTCATTTTCTTGTCTTTACAGTTTTATATACGATTAAAAAATCATTGTTTGATTATGAAGAAATATTCTTTGTGCCACTAAATTACAGTTACAATAGTCTGTAGCACGTAGGAATAATGTCATTACCCGCATTTTGATACAAACAATGAATTCAATCAACAATCTAATGTCGCAGACATCACTCACGTACACGTCAGTGATTTGTTGTGTAGAAATTAAGCTTGTGCACCATCTGCTGGTCAGTTAATATAAAGTGGAAAAAGAATGCCGCTGGTAATATGGACAAGGTTTCTCTCATAGCCTGATAGACAAAACTGAAATGCATTTTTTTTACATTGTTCTTTTCAGCAAGATGGACCTCAAACACAGCCTGTGTCTGCTGCTTTATGTGGCTGCCCTGACAGATTGTGGAGTTTTTGGTAAAGATGGGAACAGCGATGCGAACAGGTGGACCAGGCAGAGCCTCCCACTGCTGCTGGACACTCACACACAGCTTTTAAACACAACTTTATTCAGAGTGAAGTTAGAGGATGAGGAGAAAGGAGGAACAAAGACACTCTGTGGGATAGAGTGTCAAAGCAGTCTGCTACCTGTGAACCAAACTGAGCAAGAGAGGATTCTGGGATATGAGACAATGTATGAGAATGGCACACGCACACATACAGATGTCATTTTTCGGGGGTTTAACCAGACACCTACAGGTTTACCTGGAAACTCATTAACAAAAAGTCGCTGGAAACGACAAGTTTATGGATCAGACGGACGATTTGTGATCTCTGACTCACAGTTTATCACCAACTACCCGTTCTCTGCTGCAGTTCGCCTCTCAACAAACTGCTCTGGAGTCCTTATTACTCCACAACATGTACTAACAGCAGCACACTGCATTCACAATGGGAGGGTCTACCTAGAGAGTGCCAGAATGCTTAAGGTTGGAGCGCTGCAGCTTAAAACCAAAAGACGAGGAGGAGGGAGGCGAAGAGGAGGGCGGCGGAGGAGTGGGAAGAAAGGAGAGGGTGAGACAGGTGAGGATAAAGGAGAAGAGCAGATAATGGAGGAAGGTGTGGACCAGAATAGTATAGACGTGGAAATAGTGAGAAGCAAAGGTAGGAGACATAGAGGAAGAAAAGTGAATGGTGATATGGTATCTCACCATGGACGTAAAAATGGCAAAAATAGAAGTCTCAAGCGTGTTCAACGCAACACTGAACCCAAAAAGAAGCCTGTGTTTCGCTGGACACAAGTAAAGCGAACCCAAATCCCTCAAGGGTGGATCTACACTGACCACGCCACCAACTCGGTCTCTTCTGACTATGATTATGCCCTTCTGGAGCTGAAACGACCCATCAAGCAGAAGTACATGAAGCTCGGAGTGGCTCCCTCCACTGCTCCCCTGGCACGTATCCACTTCTCAGGCTTCGACGCTGACCCAAGCCTGCAGGACGGACGTGGAGATGAAAAGGTGGTATATCGTTTTTGCTCAGTGGCAAAGGAAACCGATGATTTGATGTACCAGCACTGTGATGCAGAGCCTGGTGCGACAGGTGCAGGTGTTTACATTCGTCTGAGACAGGAAGTGAGAGATACAGGCAGGAAAGGGAAGTGGCAGAGGAGGGTGATTGGGGTGTTCTCAGGCCATCAGTGGGTGGAGATGGAGGGAGGAGAACTGAGGGACTTTAACGTTGCAGTGAGGATCACTCCTCATAAATATGCTCAGATCTGCCACTGGATTCATGGAGACTCCAATCTCTGTAAAGAGGTTTAAACTTCCAGAGCAGTGGATCTACAACAGAAACATATTAATTGCCATTTTCTAAGAAACTCAAATATCAGAAGAAAAGTTAAAAAGAACTGGGGCTGGTTTTACTATGACTTAGATCGAATAGATAGTCAGACTTTCACTATCTACTGTGATGTAAATGCACTATACCTGCTGCACAAATCTACTTAGTCTGTTTTAATTAGGATTTAGCTATAAATTCTAGCTAAATTAAAACATTTTTTGAATTGAACAATGTGGCTGACCATTCACTTCCATCACAGCAGCAGAAAATTAGTGTCTCTTGGAACAGTTGAGGAAATTAGTGAAGCGTGTAACAATACAGACGTTAACAAAGTGATTTCCATTATTTTTTATGATTATTCCCACTTTAAACTATGGAAACATCAGTCTAAGAAATTCGCCTTGATGAAAAGTGGCAAACTTTTATTTTTGTCGGTCTTTCCATTACACTGGTCCACCATTACAGTCTAGCCTAAACCTCCTGTATGAAACCGTCCAAAACTTGTTTGAGTCAGAAAGTAGTACATAAAATCTTTGTAGCTTTATACAGTATAGGCCATGCTTCAGTATATTGCAAGCAGCAGCTTATAAAAATGACATTTAGAAAAATTTGGCTAGCATGTACAGAGAATTGCATTGATGCTGAATCCATTTTAGTACTTTTTTCATGTACTTCAAGAGTGTGAAGATTAGAATAGTTGACCACAGCTTTATCCATACCAGCCCTGTGGTGCTCATCTGAAAGCACAGCTCCTTGTGATCGTAAACAAACCTGATGTGCAAAATGTCTGTTGACCATGGGAACATGCATCACATGCAGTAAATTTTGAATCTGAAAACTTCCTAAATCCCTGATCAAACTATGAAAAATGTATGTTAGTAAAGAATTTTTTTGTTTTGGCAGATTTTCAGTCTTCTGTTTTAAATACTTCAGTTGTTTGTTTGTATCTGTAACACCTAATTGTCATACTGTAACTGTAATTAACTGAAACTGTAATTATGTAAAGAGGAATCTACTTTATCGCAACGAGCTCGCTATGTTTCATTCACATAGAAGCAAATTGAACTGGTGATAGCCAGTTTGTCCTCATTTCACTGTACGTTAAAGAAAATAGTCTACACACATACATATATGGTTTATATTTAAAAATCAACATCTTGCATTGTCATTTACCTGTTATCGACCTGTGTAACTGCCCATGCCACAAAAACACTTCTTGTAACAAAATGAGTTCATGCTGATAGCAAATAAAAATGTTGAATAAAAAAAAAAAAACACAAGATGGCAAAAGCAGACCAGAGATAAGCCGTGAGGGTCGCTTGGATCCGTGTATTTGTCTTTTATTGCATCTCATTTGGATTCACATGCAGGTGGGGATGAGGGAGGGAGGTTGGTGCCATCCATTATAACCCAAAAAAAGAACAAAAAAATTAACACAGCCTTCATATAAATACTTAGCAAACATTATTGATTCACATTTGTGTTGTTTTTTTTGTTTTGTTTTTTTTTTCCATGTCATAATCATCTTTATTTTTCTTTCAACGCTTTGTTAATGCCACAATGGATTAGGATACAGTCATTTCAGTAAATAAACAATACACAGAACATCCAGCGTATACTTGTGTTTTACAGTGAGTCCCAAATACTTCCAGTGACAGTACATGAACAATGTACAAACCACTGCTGCGTCACAAATGACCCAAACAAAACCGAGGCCACTTTCCAATCACGTATACGAACGCTTCTTTATCTCTTAGATTTCAGCTCCAACATTAAGTCATGCTATGTGGAGACTGAGACAAAGAAATGAGATATTTGAGGAGAATGCAGAACACGCCCCTGTGTTGCATGCTACGATGCAGTATCACTCCACACCAGCTGAGGGCACATCAGTAAACCATTCGATACTGCTTCTGATTACAGTTTGAGAGGTATGTACAAAGAAGGAGGGACGTCTACTTGCTGTTTTTCAACCATACAGTTTGATGTAACTAAAAATATATGATACATTTTTCCTCTCAAAATAAAGATTAAAGAAAATATGTTTAATCTCTCATTTAAAATAGTTTAAAATGCATATGTCAGTTTGAACACAGTTCACAAATTTTTGCATGTTCATACAATCCCTAAAAAAAGATAAAGTGAAAATAAAAGTGAACACCATTTGACGTGTTCAGCGATAAGTCCAGATTTGCAGTGCAAGTTGTGTTCAGGTACATTTTGATTAAGAATTGTTCTCCAAACTCTTGAAGTAGACAGGTGGGAGGATGGACGGCCAAGCAGATATAGGTACAACTAAGTCTTCAGTGACATAAACATAGCTCAGTATTAGTTTGGACGACACGGGTAGAAGAGAGGGAGTGGGAGGTTGGCCAGTGAAGTTACACACACTGAACACAGTCCACATTTAACAACACAGTCCTCATCTGGGAGATGCACAAAGAAACCAATACTGTATAGCCACCATTCCAAATCAGCTGATATGCAGAAATCCAGAATTAATCTAAATACACAATTATTTTTTTTTGTTCATTTTCAGTAGTATATTAAGTAAAGGTTAACACTGAATTACACACACACCCACACACACATAAACTGAATTTAGTTTTCTGTATCTAGGGTTCACATTCACAGTTGTGCTACAACATTAGATAAAGAGGGCAGGTTATTTTAAGGGTCGCAGCTGGTACAAGATCCTGGGGCAAAGATCATTGACGTGATGGCTGGTTGACTGAAGGGATGAGCCATGACTGAGGGTAGGCAGTGGGGAAGTGCAGACATTCACATCCACAGAGCTCCAGACACAATGACAAACCTACAGGCAGAGAGAGAAGCTAAATGAGATTTGATTAAAACATTATAACTACTCAAAGCAAACAGAGAAGGAGATTCAAAAACATTAAAAAACACTTAAAATATCTTTTGCACTTTGTCTCTACAACAGAAAGCCATACTATAACTTAAGAGACGGAGAGTGTACCATGGGAGTTTACAGCTCAATCTACATGAAATCCTTAATGTTGAGGTCATCCAGAGCGTTCCTGGGTGGTGGAGGCTTTCTGGGGCTCTGGGCCACTCCAGGGGACATCTGCAGACACATGTACTTTTAGCATCCAAACTAATTTTGTTAGACCATTTGAAACTGTTAGGTATTACGGTGTCACAAGTGTATAGATCTGTGTATAACCAAATTGCAAATTAGTGTTTTACCGGTGCTCCGGGGGTTGCTCCGCTGGCAGGGAAGCCTGGCCTCGTGGGCATCATGGGAGCTCCAACACCCTGTGCTCCGGGCTTATGCAGAGACAGACAGGAAGAAAGATTGACAATAAGATACAGTATTTGCTTACTGAGAGGTCTGTGGACCACCTAAAGGGGTCATTGTCCATCAATGTCCAGTAATGTCCAGACTTGTTAAGGGACATTATTGGACTGGACTGAACTGGTGGTCTTACCATGCTGAAGCTGGGGTAAGTCCCCAAACAAGGAGGGACACCCATGGGTATGGTCTAAAGGTGTGGAGGGGAGGGAGAGGAGGATTTGGGATGTTACACTACAGTACATACAAGACAGACACAATGCAAGACAATATACACACATAAAAAAAAGTACACGTATAATTGGAAAAAGTAATGTGGACAATAAAGACGGCACAACAAAACAAGTTCATGTCCTCTGTTTGTACATGCACAAGAGGTGAGCAAGCTTGTTGCATGTAGCGTTCTGACAAAAGTTTCAGAGCTGTTGTAGTCACAAAGAAGTGAGTTCAGCTACAGTGTGATGAGGAGAGGCAGCCATCTTGGCTGGACTGAACAGCCTTAAAAGAAAATCTAAACTTAAGAAGCTGTTTTCAAGCGCTAGCTATTAACTGGCAGTATAATTGCCACTTCATCACTCTCCAGTATATATTCCAGAAATATAAAAAGTAATTTTAAACCAGACCACTTATCAAAACCTAATGAATTTCTACCAATGACCACTTTCTACACATCGGTTATATGTGCATGTGTTCTGGCACAGGCAGTAAATCATATCCATCAGCAACTTCTGTAGAGGTTGATTAATATTACTAATTAAGTACATGATTATTCATCCACATGAGAAAATTCTTGTGGACAGGCAGCTGCAGCTCTCGTGTCCAGGGACACACTGACATGTGGTCAGGAGGGACCAGGAGTTTAACCACTAGTCCTGGACTTCATGGAAGACTGAGCTACCAACTGATCCATGGTCACCACAGTCTCCTCTTAATGTAATATGTGATATTTTTCCTTGCCTCACTGCTCCACCTCTCAGTGTCTTAGTTTTAAAGCTGGAGAGCCAGAAGAAGGCAATGCTTGTAATTGCTGCTATAAGTATGTCCTGTCTGTTGCTGCCATGCGGCTCCACTCCATGCTACAAGACACAGACAACATTTACCATGGGAGCGCCCCAACTGGGGGGAGCTACCTGAGGAGCCGCTGCGGTTCCCATTGTGAGATCTGAGATAAAAGCAGAAAGAGGGAGATACTGCAAAATCATTTGTGACACAGTACACAGGATTTAATACAAATAAAAGTTACAAAAACAGGTGGAAAAAAGCAACTGGAAATTCACTTTCTTTCTGGGAGTTAGTAGAACATATTCATACCAGTTTCAGTCGGTTAAATATGGTAGTAGAGCCATGAGATGATGAACCTAAAGACTGGAAGCAGGGGAAAACAGCTAGCCAGGATCTGTCCCATCCTCAAACATCATTTATCAGCACCTCCTCACACTGCATATTCTATACCCATTCAAAAAGTAATGTAAAACTTCAATTAGTTATTGTATTTTAGTATATTAGCATGTCTGCAATCTTATGGGAATGTTTGAAAGTATTAGATCACAAACCAAAGTACTGGACAAACAGATATGTTGACCTGATGAGAGGGACTAGATAAAAGTAAAGGGATTAGCAAAGTTATTAAAGTTATTAAATTCACCATGTGTAGTGTACTAATATTATGTAATAATATGTATCAATACATCCAATAGTTATTGCCATCAGGACCAAAAATCAGGACAGCCAACACACAAACTTTCACAACTATGAGTTTAAAAATGCTCTTATTTCAGAGGAAAGTTCGGCAAGCTGTTTCCCCTGATTTCAGTCTGGATGAATACATGAACTAGAGCGATACAAATCTTTTCACCTTACTCCTGAAAAGAAAGCAAACTCCAAAAATTGCTGAATTATTTCTTTGAAATGATATCTTTGCTTAAATCAATCTAAATGACTACTTACTACTTGCCATGTTAGCCATGGATGTATCAACATCACCTGCCTGAGGGGTAACAGTGGGCTTCATTACATCCCCTAGTCCATCAAATACTACAGGCAGGAAGGAGGAGTGAGTGGGAGGGCGGGAAGAAGGTGGAAAAGGAGGGAGATATTAGCAGCTCTCAGTGTAAGCCATTCGCACACTTTACCACGATTCAGTAGCAGACCTCCTTACTACATGACAACCATTACATGTCTCTATGGCAACAGAGAAAGACAGCTTTTCTCCACTATGGAGACTATTCATATCATAAAAAAGATATTAGGTATCATCTATAGCAAACATTGAAATGGCAAATGTCAGTACATTAAGAGCACATGTCAACTAAAAACAGTGTTGTAACACTGTGATATCTGCTACAGGAGACATCCGTCAGGTCAGCTGTTTAATACTGTAGCAATTAGAGCATGGGGAAGTTAATCTTCAAAATACTGTATGTTTGATGGATAATCATAATTTGTGACCATATATGTGACAAGTAGAATTGCATCTTGGCTTCATAACAACAAACACAGTGTCAAGAATTCATTTTTAGTATTTGTTCATACATTTCTTATTTATTTTAATGTGTGAGATTGGAGCATAAATTGTGAGGTGAGCAAAGCACTGCAGCTACAATGAATCTAAGTTAATTGCTAGAGCAGCATTTAGTACGTGCACTGCACACACACTTTGTAGCCAACAAGCACCTGGTGGTAGAATGGACAGTGCAGCTGAGCTTGTCTTGCACCACTGCAATGCAGCAGTGCACTGTGGGAAATTAGCGTGTTAAAGACCAAGGAAACTCACCCAATCAAATGGCAGGAAGCAAGCAATGAGCCAGCCCAAGAACCAGATGGAGTAAGGAAGAGAGAAACAGAGAGAGAGGAAAGTAAAAAAAGCCCAGATGCCAGAGAGAGAGAAAAAAAGCAATGAGGTTTTAAAGGAGCGGGTGACAATGAAACCATTAAAGGTTATTGCGTGAATGAAAGAAAGAGAGGGGGAAGAAAGAGTTAAGCCTTAAAGCTGTAGTATAGCAGGCCATCAGTTACATAATACGAAGACCAGTGGCACAGGACATGACACAGGTGAGCAGAGCCCATGTTACCATGGTAACAGGTACCATAATTGTGCAGTATGGGAAGGACTGAAGTGGTCCATTCAATTCAGCACTACTATGTAAATGATGTGGTGTGACAATATATAGACATTTAACTTCACACAGACACAAAGACAAACACACAAAGAATATGAAACTGTAATCTGTGTATGAATGAATGAATTTACTATTAACATTAATGGAATCAGACAAATCTGTTGCCACACAACAGCTAATTTGGCAGGCAAACACTGTTGTAAACAACAACAATAAAGGCTCTAAAGCTCATGAAAATAATAATAAAGACATTAGGCAGTTACTTATGAATTAACAGTAGCTACAGTCATGTATGATTATGAGACAATAGGCCCCTGGACACAGACATGTCAAAGCTCCTACACCTTCCTATGTAGCAAGACACCCAGACTGAAGGGCAGTCTGCACCTTGTGTTCTATAGTGCAGCTGAACTAGAACTGGCAGCTGAACAGAGGCAGGTTAACGTCCAAATTACACAAGCAATTCTCACATCACATTAAAAAACTACAGACACTGTATACTACACATACTATACTATACTATATTCACCATCGGTGAGTTGTAGGTCCTTTATTCTTTAAACTGCTTTAAATAGTTTTACTGACACTTGCAGATTCAATATGAAAAAAAAGTGTGTTCTTGACAGATACAGATATTTACATTTACTGTGCTGTGAAAAAGGATTTGCCCCATTCCTGTTTTCTTTGTGACAAATATGCAAAATAATAATAATGATAATAATAATAATAATCAGGAAGGGGACGCTTTGGTCCCCTCTTTGCCTGTGCCCAATAGGCCCATTGAGTAATCAATCAATGGTTACAGTACATTGCGTTTCACTGAAATGGAAACTTTTCACATCAAAAAATACCTGTAACATGCTGGCATGATCTCAACTGTACACATCTGCATGCAGGTGGACATATTTTATTTTTACCTGACATGAGCTCAGCACTGGGGGCAGCAGGAGCAGCAGCAGCTGGTGCATCTCCTCCTGTGGACTCTGGCAGGTCAATCCAAAATACACCACACCACATCAAGTAGAGTGAGCATTTCCATCGCAGCATAAGGGCAAAGAAGGGGTAATAATCAGCCTTCAGCTTCGCACTGCTAATACCAAACAAAGTGTTTAGAGTTAGACAGAAAAAGTCAAAGTCTGAGAACACAATTTCAGTAAACTGGGAAACATAGCTTTCAGAAAATAAAACATACACACACACACACACAAACTCATCTTATCATAATGCCATATTAATTTAACAGTAACAATGATGCATCCACATGCATTTTCAAATATGCACTTGTGATTGTTTTTTCCCCACTGGACAAATACCAGCAAACCTTATTGTGCTAATATTACTGTAGCAACCCTGAATGGTGGCTCTAATAACCCCAAAATAAAATAAAAACCACACAATATTCCTGTCACCACAGTTAATTCAACATGACCATGGTTTCATCTTGAGTTACTGCTCATAATGTTTTCATGGTCAACCTCCATTAAAGAACTTCCATTGTTTAAAGATATAATAACATAACTGACAACACAAAATTATGGAACTAATGTAAGCCTATAAGAAGAGTATAATATGCAACAACATTACTAGCCTGTAGTTATGGCGATTACCAAAACCTGACGAATAGCTAGATTATTATCAGTTTGTTCATTTTATGGCCTTCCAACATTCAACTCTTCTTCTTCTTTGATGATTTTTTCATGAACAGTGGGGGCAGAGTGAGGGTAGACAGTCATGTGAGTTACCCACCACCAAACAGGTTCATGATGGCTCCCGTGTCAATTTTGGGGGGTGAAGCAAAGGAGAGCATGGGGGCAGGGGAGCTGAACACATCCGCTGGGGAGGGCAAGGTGGAGATGATGTTTAGATTCTAAACACACTTACACAAAAACACACAAACTGTTGACTGTGATTCATTATGAAGCGCATTTATCAGCTGTAGTTGCAGTGCTCGCAGAACATGCTGGAGTAGCAAAGAGGAAAGAGTGATTTAGTAAATATTTCAAACAGCTCGATAGCTTTTAGCTGACCCTACAGAGAGCAACCTCATTTCCTTTTTTCTTTCTTGATCAAAGCCACAGACAAAGCTGAAATACAGGCATGGCAACACAGGATATGAGAGTAGAGCACACAAGACGTCAGAGTGGGTGCAATAGCAATAGGATACCTGCTGTAAACAAGTCAGCACTGGGAGCGGAGTCTGCTTTGGTGAAGCTTGTGTCTGGCATGGAATCAAAGAGATCTACGAACACGTGCACATCCAAAGACAGGAATACCAAAATGCTCAAACACTTTAAAATGGAGATGATGCTCAGAAACAGCAGCCAACTGATATGTGCACATTAGCCTGATAATGATATCAAAACTGGATCACATGTCTTTAACATTTACCGCTGAAAAGGTCAGTCGCAGGACTGGCAGTGCTGGGGGATATGGGAGCTGAAATTGTGGCAGTGGTGATGATGGTGCTGGCTGTGGAGGCGAAGAGCGGAGAAGGGGAAGGGGAGGGACAGGATTGGGGCACCACAGAGCTAAAACAGGCATCCAGCGAACTGTCTGGATTATTATTCTCCACTGTCATCATGCTGAAAAGGTCTAGACCTGAAGATGCTGTGTTGGTGTTACCATCGGAGGGGGCGAAGGGGTCTTTGGCGAAGAATTAGGATGAGAAATGTAACAATGACATTAAGACAATGACATTAATACAAAATGAAGTAGATACATATGATTCAAGTTATGATGATGACGATGAAATTAATATTGTAAACATGGAAGGTGAGGAGAAAGAAATGAAAAAGCAACAGAGGAGATAATGTGCAGAGCTCCAACATACTCCTGCCATCAGAGAAAACAGTTAAAACTAAAAAATAGCATCTGCGGTAGAAAGAAATAACAATTGAGATGATTATTTAACACCTTCTTAGGACATAAATCTAAAGAACCTCAAACTGAGCTACAGCCAAAGCCACAGGCAACCGTTTCCAGCAGAATATGCAGAATATGGAGCATGTCCACAGTCACCATGGTAACAATAACAGCACTGTCCAGACATCAGCTTTGATGATGAATAGTGATGAATAGTGAATGTGTACGCCTACGTTCCTTGCACAAAGCCGCCTCTTTCATAGAGGTATTGAGTCAATTGCATGGTCACTTTTGAGAATAAAGTTTGCGCTGCTGTTAATCTGCTCTGTATTACACAGAGATGTCTGTTATTTAGCCTTGGCTCATTAAAATAAATGGTTTAAGCTAAATAAAGAAAACACCTGCCATTACAACACAAAACAATTCGACAGCACCGCAAACTGCATCATACAAAATGATGGAATATTGAAACATCACCGTTCTAAAGCAGTTTCAGCTAAAACAATATATCAATATCATCATCAATATATCATCAACTTGTTTACTGAATGACCGTTGTATTGGACTGTATTAATTTCAGCTAGTGTTTCTAATAAGCTGCCAGCTGAGTCTACATCATCACTCACTCACACACACACACACACAAAATGACATTCAGTCCAATCACCCACCAGCTCCAGCAGTGGTGGCTGGGGCAGACGTAGCAGCAGCACCACCCTCAGCTGCTGCTGCAGAGGCCTCAGTAGCAGGAGCAGGTGTAGCAAAGGCATCTGAGGTTCATGGAAACCCAGAGTAGAGAGGAGTCCACACAGGCAGAAATGGATGAAGAAGTAAGGATGAAAAGTAAATATAAGTAGTCAAGAAAAATGAGGAGGAAAAGAGAACATCAGGAAAATAACGATTAGGGTAGAGCTACTGAGTTGAAAACTTGCATATTTGACAGCAAAAAACTGCAGCTTATAGTTTCAATTTGTGACATTAATGACTGACAGGTGAATGGAATGAATTCAGACAGGAGGCATCACAACAAGCATTAATCTACTGCACAACAAGCAGAATACGCTTCAATTCTACAAGTGTTAGGTGGCGTGTTACAGCTATTGTTTTTAGCTGTAGCCATGAGACAGAGTTTGATAGACTTGCTTTTCGCTGAGGTTAAAGAAAAGCATGTCTGCCTATCAAACAAGAAGCATGTGAAGCATGAGTGTATATGTGCAGGCTGAATGTGCGTAACTATGTGTCGTGTACACGTCTAAATCAAAAAACAAAGAAAAAAACAGTTTCTGTGTATTAACATCCTGCAGGAGAGGTTTTGCATGCTGCCTCAAAGGGGCCATTATTCAATACATAAGTAAAATAATTTATATCTCAGCCCATTATTATGAACATTGTGTTATAATTCTATTTTCATATAATTCATTCAAATGCATTACAGGATTCATTATAGAATTAAAATTCATTATAGATTATTTTCTATGGTAATGATGTGACTTTTATTTTCATACAGGATCTTTTATACTTCCTGCAAACTTTAAGTTGAGTAATAATTCACTATCCAGCATTGCTATCAAGCTGACCATGCAAACTAAATAAAATGAGACACTAGCTAACATATTTTATTGACTGTTTGCTCAGCCTCTGGTTTTTGATCAGATATATTTTGACAAGGTTTATCTCTACATAAAGGACTAACTGATCGGCTAAATTTGGTAGCTGTAGCTGTGCTGGTTAGGTGACAGTGACTGTCAACAACCCCACTACTATGAAAACTCACATTAAATACAACTTTTTGACTCAAGTGAAAAAATCTGTAATGACATATACAATAACTTGTTTTTTGTTTTAATTGCTGTCAATTAATTAGTTCATTTATATATTTTACGCAATAAATTGATAACATTTTTATTTTATAATTACCTATCTCTTGGTGTATGTAAATATTTAGGTGTGCCATAAATTTCAGTCAGTTGATAACTGACAATGATGGAGCTGTGCATCAGTGCATCCCTAGCTGTGTCTGAAATCACTCTCCACTTTCTATAGAGAGAATGTAATTCATGGTTTTCTTAATAATTATTTAATTATTACGTAATTATTATTACGTAATTTTAAGTCTGAATATTAATTGTGTAAGATAGGATAAGATAAGATAAGATAAGATAAGATAAGATAAGATAAGATAAGATAAAAAAGTTTGAACTCCCACCAGTGCTCACTGTTATGTAGTTTTTTACAGGGAGTGTTTTATGAGTGAAGAGAGAGATTTTGGACACAGCTTATTGCTGCGTTCAAGTCAGGTCATTTAATCCTTATTATGAGCAGCCAAGTTTGAAAAGATATTCATGCCATCTTATTCCAAAATGTTGGGAATTTTGAAAGGAATGTCTATAAAACCACCATTACCGGTAGATCAAGATGGACTAAATACATTATATAATAATTAAAACAAATAAATATTCTTAAAAGGAGTATAGTGTATATTTAGATTTCATTTCATTTGTAAACCTCAATTCAGCAAACAAACACCTGTAGCTAATCAGGTAATACCCAAACTTAGCTAACTAATTAGACTAAGTTAGTATTTGCTGCTACTAACGGTAAGTTAGTAGCAGCAACAGTATGACAACATAGTGGATAGCTACCATCTTGCACAACCTCATGAATGCTACCAAGTTGTTACCGTGGGAACTGTTCCCATTATTTCTCGACATGACATAAATGCAGCATAAGACGGTTTTTGATGATGCAATCTTGTTAGCAGGATACAGACAAAATTTCTGATAAATCAGTAAAGTTCTGTCTACATCATGTAGGTCTTTGGACATGCATATGTGTTATTATATTGTGTGATGGTTTTAGGTTTGAGCTTCCCAGAGTGATTCTTTCGTAGAGAACTTTCTGGAAGCCCACTGACCTCCCAGCAGATCCACATTGGCGGCGCCAGGGGAGGTGGTAGCTGCTGTGCTAGTGGGAGGAACTAGAGAGACCCCGGGTTCTGCCGCTGCAGGAGTAGGTGTTGCTGCTGCAGGGGAGGGGGTGGGTTCTGCCGTGAGGGTGGGTTCAGATAGCAAGGAATCGCCCATTTCTGCGAGTGCAAGTTGTTCGAAATCCCCAAAGAAAGGCACCAAAATAAACCCCAAGAGAGTAACCAAAATAACCAAGTTGAGTCACCGTTCAAGAAGACAGTGAAAAAAAAACCAAGCCAAAAAAAGTCCAATTCAAATCAAACCCAATTAAGATCATTTGAAATTACCAAAGAAATCAAAATCCAAATTTAAACCAAATCAGTGTTGCAAAATGATCCAAAGCCATCATCGGTCATAATCAACAAATAAAAATTAACCAACAAAAATAGCCCCCAATGAAAATCAAAGACAATGGAGTATGTGGAGGGAGGGGAGAGAAAAGGCAGAGAGAAACAAAGATACTACTTAGACTAAAGAGTGCTGCTTGAGGAGACAAACAGGGAGGTAACCACATGAGATTGGTACATTTAACTTGATGTTCACTTTGGATTTAAACATTGATGTTGTTTCCAGGTGACCTTGATCACATGTAAGAGTTTGATAAGGAGGAAAGTCAACGACAGCAAGGTATCCTGTAGAGGATGATTTAAAACTACTCTAGTCTAGACAAGAGGCTGGAGATGAAGAAGAGAGCAACACTCACCTGATCCAAGAAGGTCTATAGATGCAGAAAACAAAGAAACAGGGAAAGATACAAGTTTAACACTGTATTAGTTTATCTTAAGTGGTAGATTTAACTTTTCTAATGAAAACTCTGCTATCAATCTGAACTATATGTAGACATTCACTAAAAAAAGACTTACTTGTTACTTATTTAATGGTGGCCTAACATAATGTCAATTCTAACAGATGGGTGTGCCTTCTTTCAGATGAACCAGCACCTGATTAGACCTGAAGGAGGAACACTTACCACCCCAAGACGTGGGAGCAGCTGATGGCACTGAGGGACCTGAGGAAGATAGTGGATCCAGGTCCAGCAAAGAACTGTGAGAACAAAGAATGAGATTGACATTCGACTCATCAACCCCTACAGAGGTTAAAATCCACCAAATATTATTATCAATAATAGTTCAAAATACCTATAACACATTATAACTGTACAGTCATATACATCACTGCTCATCAAATAATATTATCTGAAATACTGACACATTAGATAACAGGACAGTATTGTCACTTACTCTTCAGCTGGCTCGGGAGCAGCTGCGGCAGCAGCAGCGCTTTCCCCAGGAGGAGGCTGAAGTGTGGGAACAGCATTTGAAGATTTGGCGGGAGTCGATGTTGGAGACACATTGTTTGTTGGAGAACCCTGGAAGAAAGGCAAGGAAGCCCCTTTTCAGTGGTGTGTCAGGCTGTAGAACTTAACACAAATAAGGAGGATCTAAAATGTGATTCTTACCTTTGTTGGAGACCTGGAAATGAAAAATTTGAAGAAATTGTTAGTTGTAAAAGGCAGATTAGTCAGATGAAGACTGAAATTTGTCTAAAATCAATAAATCAAAGGAATATGAATTATATGCGATCATATAAAGAGTCAATTTCCAAAGAAAATTTCCAGTACATTCATAACATTAAACAAATGAAGGAAATCATTTTGAGGATTTTGAACTCATTTTAATATTTAAATTTTGTGCTAATGATCAATGTAACTTTGGAACTAAACTCTTCATTGCACTGCAGGATGTGGTGACTTACAGTGTTTCTCTGAGACTTCACATATGAACTCAAACCAGTGCACGCATTTCCACATGTGAATCAAGTAAGCTATGATGTTTCTATTCACATGGAGATCACCTACATGCTATAGTTCACATGTGAATAATGTGTAAGTTTACCTGAGAAGGGAGGGGGTGACAGTAAATACAGCTGCACAGAATTCTAATAATTAGTAAATGCCAACAACACATACAGTTTATGCTCACCCTTCACTGGTGATTCCAAATGAACAGAAAGGGGGATACAAGAAAGGAAGGGTTAACAGAAATATTGCACCTGCATAGGTCTATTTGCATTTTTTTATTGCTGCTCATCAAACGCAAAAAGGGAGTGTCTCAGTATCTATTTTACTTTTCTTGTCATCTAGTCCTAGTTGTTCTTTACTGGCTTTACTGGTAAGTAAAACTAAAAATTATTATCTTACCCCTTCTTTCCACCCTTTGCATCCTCCAGACCATTCATGTGTGTTTCCAGAGACTCTAGGATACTGCTGGGTGCCTGACAAAATAACAAAACAGACCAACGACAAACAAACAAACAAACAGAAAAATAATCATAAATCGAACAATAATCCTTTTCATACATCACCTAAATCAATTTTTTTGACCTTGTTTTTAAATATATTATATATTATATTTTAAAGACCAGGAAAAGTGGTAAACCAAATCTCACTGAACAACTCACACATATGCATGCAGACACACACGTGAGATTTGCGTATCTGATGTGTTTGTCAAACTAAATTAGGATCAACATGCCGACACTTCATCCTACAAACAGGCACTCAGCCAGAGCACCCTTTGTTTCTGTGGTTACCGAGTCCTCACGAGGTTTAAAGGGGCAGTCTTCATCATCTGAGTCTGCTAGATCAACCACTACCCCCGGGTGGAGACACTGGGGTGGGGAAATGGTGGTGGGTGAGACATGAGTGCGTCTGTGTGTGTGTGTGGATGAGGATTATATTCTGGGTCTCGATCTTTGCCAGGAATGCATTAAAAACAAATATTAGAACCATGATACATGCTGACTCACGTAGTTGATGTCAGGAATGTCGTTTTTGTCAACTCCAACTGTCTGTTGAATAAAGAAAGTTTGAAATCAGCATTACTATGCATTGCATTACTGTTTTGTCATGATTTATGCATCATTACGAATGTACTACAGCTGTTCCTTACTTCAGCCAGCTTCATGAATTCCCCAATCTTTGTCACCCTGGTCAGGAACCTCTTGTAGATCTCCAGGGCCTCCTTACAATCACTCTTCTTCATCTTGAAGTATTTCTCTATATACAGAAAGAAAAGTTATTATTTTTATCATCTTGAGCTATGTATTCATCTGAGAGAATCCAAGTCTGCTATTAAGGTGTCAGTCATTCACTCACCTAATAGGTTGATGATTCCGTCATTGTACGATGCAAACAGTTTGACCAGGTCCTTGAAGAGAAGCATAAATGCAGCATTGATGATCCCATTGTTCAGCTCTTTGGGATGAACCTAAAGTGAGAAAGAAAACAGATGACAAGTAAAGTGGAAGCCGCTGAAAACCTCTGTCTCCATCGTGAGTACAAATGAAGAAAAAGTTGAACTCACATCAAACTCCAAGAGTGTGTCAATCTGAGTCTGCAGAACAGGCATGCCTTTCAACAGCTTCTCAGTGGTCATGGTCCTCATCACACCCTCAGCACTGAGCGGACACGACAGAGAAGATTAGATGCTCAGCACAGCCATGATATGAGATAAGTGACAACTGTGGATACTGCTTTTGTTGGATGATGTGAACCGATGAAAGTCATGGTTTAGTGATAAACCTATAAGGCCCTTTCAGCACAGGCTATGATGGTCAACATACCCCTTCTTGACTCTGGTGAAGTCAAAAGCCATCTGACGGTAGGCGAAAGCTTTCTCGTTCAGGTATCGGCCATACCGTCTGATGAATGTAGACATGTCGTAGCCTAAAAAGAATTAAATCAATATCAGAGTGCTCAGCAGCGAATAGAAACAGTTCAGTTTTGTGATGGTTTTGAATTTTTATCAAAAGAAATGTTGTTAATAAGATTTTAGGATTTCTCAATTACATGAACATAATACATGATATTCTGTAGAAGGTTTCCTTGTCTAAAGACAACCCTGTTTTCATAGAAGTTATGTCTAAATACAAGAGGACAACAATAATGAACAATGTGTTCTTTCCAACAACATTTGGAAATATAGAAAAAAAATATTTAAATATTTAACACATTTTCTAATAAATTAGGTGTAAATAGGACAAGATGTGTTATGTATCAGCAGTTCTAGTCTGCTTCATGTTTCTGGGGTACAGCCACACCTTATTTGAGTTCTCATTTCAAGCAAAAGGTAAAGCTGTCACAGAAGCCTGCGACAGGCTGCACATGCTAGACAGACTGCATGGCAAACTAAGCTTAGCTGCTGTCGTTAGTATCATCTCTTCATCAAAACAGACCTCTTCTAGAAACAATGCAAACTCTGAATCATTGGTTTATTTCAGTGAGGGGCAGGGGCTTATGTGTGAGGAAGGACTCAAGAGCATAGTTTCTATACAGAGAAACCGTCACCATCAGCTAACAGCTAACAGCTAAAGGTAGCTGGGAGACCAGACGTGGAGGTAAATGTAGTCAGTGATGTAGTTGGAGAAACAGGATGGGAGGGGCAAAAAGTGAAGTTGTGGCTGAAGTGTTTGTTTTGGTTCAGAGAAAGGCTTCTGAAATTTGTTATTGCCCCTTTAAAGTGATTCGTTTTCATGTGTAATTGTATGTTTTTCTGGAAAGGTGATAAACCATAACAATGATAAACATATTACATGAAATTAAAATTCCAGTTTAATTGTCTAAACATGTTTGGATGCATGTGTATTCTTACATGTATTCATGTGTGTGTGTGTGTGTTTACAGTCACTTATGTGCAGCCATTTCAAGACCCTCCCGTTATTTGTGTTATTTGTGTGTGTGTGTGTGTTTTATGACTCTTTGTGCTGCAAATTTAAATAATGCGTCAGTATTGTCATCTGGAAGACAAAAATCTATACCTACGCACATGCTCAGGGAAGCGTACACTAAATGATCAGACTAAGGTGTTCATACCGTGAGAACCAGTTTTGTCTATAAAATTGCTGAGGTTGAACAGGGAGGTCCTGGAAGCCAAGTACTGAATGAATCTCTGAAAAAGAGACAGAAAAGCAGTCTTATGCCTGTCAAAGGAAGTGAAGGAAAACATTTTAATTGAGCAATACAAAAACACCAGTAATTCGGACTTTTCTCACTGTACCTTTTATTCTGTCATATAGCATATTTTACAATCGGACTTCATGAATGACTGCTTGCACACTAGAACAGCTGACATTTCATTTATTTCAGGAAAAAAAGCCATCAGCTCAGACATAACTTGCACTGCTCTTATATTCTACATCTTCTAAGTGGTAACCCCACAAGCTAATTATGACCACACTTGAATTGGATGATAATTACCAAATACACTTACCAATAACTAAACAAATGGTACATCCATGAAAGTGAGTCAAACTAAAACTTAACTGCTCAAAATGCTGTCCTCCTGTATTATATTCACTTACCTCATTGCCATAGACACACATGTGATGAGTGGTGACAAGGGCCTTGAAGACGACCACCCAGCTGGCATTGGTGGATCGCTCAAATAGCGTGTCAGCCATCTGAGGGATGTTCACGTTGGTCGTATTGGTGGCTGACACCAGGTCTGCAACAAAGCCACAAGGAAACATATTATAGTTAAACACTGGGAAGCATGACAGCATGAAATGGCTTTGTAGTTTGGAAAAATGTCATACAATTTGATACATAAGAGTAAAGCTGCAGTTAGGTTAAAACTTTGATGAAGTGAGGAGGCTAGGTGTTCACTGCAGGGCTGTACTAGACACCACTGACAATATTAAGTCAAGAGGAAGACCTGATGCACATACGAAATGATGTTGGCGCACAAGCACACACATTCACACGCTGACAAGGCAGAGCAAGAATAATGCTTTGTCATCTCTCCACACAGTTAGGCAGTTCAGTTCAGACACTCTGACAGACAGAGAGGCCTCAGTGAAAGTGCCCAGACAGGTTCATCAGTAAGATGTGGACTGCTGTGTAGAGGTGCAGTGGGATGTGAAAATGTATATCTTCTTCTTTGTGACAATTATATATATATAAATTACCTAGAAATTTAACTTGTGAAAAGTGTGACATATATAATTTCTCAGTCTACTTCACACCAAGTTTATTGAGCTCAAACTCCTTTCTGAAACATTTGATGATGAATGTGATATTAACCATTACAAAGATGGATTTCCATACAGAATTCACCAATATAAAAAAAATTTACATTGCTGCTTTTCATTTGAAAGAAAAACTAGTACAATATATTTCTATTTAAGTCTAGAGTTGCTAGACAGGCTGACTAACTTTTAGGAGCTGAGCTTTGCCAGTTTTCTTCCTACAGTAAATGCACTTTGCAAACAGTCGCCAACTCACGTGGACAAGGGTGGGTCTGTGTTGTCCACTTTGACTAAGAGCTTTTGAGTGCCCCTGTTTTGACTTGGATGGATATGCACCCGCTGTGTTTACATAATGTAGCTAATGCTGGTCACTTGTAGGTGCAGTTGCTCAGTAAAATAATCCAGATTCTTGCAATTAGCCTGTTATTATGACATTGATTAGGCTCAATGAACCATCTAATGCATGAGGAATTGGTGCTATAAATGCCTGATAAAATAAATATGCATAAATGTTGCAGCAGCTGCTGTGTGAATTTGGGCTGCACCACTGAACAGGCACAAGTTGAGGCTGAAAAACAAACAGGCTTGAAACAAAACTGCCAATTAAATGTTTTAACAGTTAATTTTATTGTTAATTATCCACAAATACTGACTCTTCCAATAAATGAACATATCCTACATTTTGTTTATATTTAGTGAGAAGTGGGAGTTTCTGCTGAGGTACTAGGATTATTTCTCCAGAGACTCAGAGATCAGAAATAAACAAGTGAATGCTCCAAGTGAATACCACAATTTAATAAATTCAGTCTTTTTTTGTAGACCACAGTCATTTTAATTGTGTCCACACAGAGCAGAGAGATATGCCACAAATATTGGCATCCAGCTCTGATAATGGAAGAAGAGGAGGGACATTACATTGAACAAGCCTTGGCTGTGCCACAAATAGGTACAGTGTATACCAAACTGTAGACCAGACCAAAAATACATCAAGGTGATGAGCAAGGTATGACAGGAAGGAAGAGAAAGAGCTGACACTTAAGTGAACAGCAGGGAGTGTACTGAGAATCACTAGCGTTGACAATTAAGAACGAAGATATATGAGAGACAAGTGAGGCTGCTGAAGGTCAGAGGAGGCTGACAGACAGGGTGGTTGGGGGATTGTAAACAGATTATTACTAATCACTGGTTTTAGTCTTTCTATGGTGACTGTTTCACCACCCATCCCCCGGAAAGCTCACACACCTGTCAGACGCCTCCTTACACACCATGTTCATCATTTAACACCACTCTATTATCCGCTTTTGTCATCAATGCTATTGTTGAGTATAATGATTCAGGCTTGTTTATTTTTGCAGCACAAACTGGAAAATGCTTTAATTATCTAAATTCTTATAAATGTTGTTTGAAGTCAATACTCTTATTTCGCACTGTAACATCACTGATGGTGTCTGTTGTTTTTATGTTTAATGATAATTTCAGTGACATCAATCAGTCTCACACTAGGTATCTGCTGTCTTTAGATTTGATTTAGTTGTTTTAGCTTTTCCGCACATTATTCTAAAGGGTCATCTTTTCTCACTTTTAAATTTTTGATTAGTTTCACACACTGCAATTTAATTTTTCCCATTAAGCCTTTTCAAATGACACACACATGGTACACAATGGCTGAAATATAATAATATAGCATTATCCTGTCATTGGTACAGCTACAAGTTAATATTATCATGAGCACAGCCATTTTCTGCACCTTTCAGTCCATACTAACCTCTAATAACTGTGTATCCAGATATTATTACAGGTGTTTAATGTGTAGCCTTGAGCCATATTATTGTATAAGCTATGATCCATGTTTTCTGTTGTGTTCTCTTTACCACAAACAAACATTCTGATACATGAAGTGTGTATGTGGCTAATGAGGATTGTGTAGAGCTAAATAAAGACTCTTACGGTAATCCACAGCCCCAGGAGAGTTCTAAGAATGAACTGTGAGGCCTCATGCTGTGGACTCTATGTTTGTGTGTGACTCTGTCTGTGTGTGCAAGTCTTTTCTAGTCCACTCTAGTATAAGCCAGAATATTCCAGATGAAATTACACTGAACATATGTTAGTACTGAGTTAATGTTCATTCCATCCATTCAGATTGCAATGCCTGTCAGCTATCACCTATTTGCTGTGCAATTATGATGAAGCCTGCTTAAGTGGTTTCACAGCAAATTACACCTTAGCTGTGTCTGAAATCACTAACTTGTTCAACTCTTCACTCAGCAGTGGTTCTAGCTTGTGTGACACCCCGGTCAAACTACAATTGCAACATATTTCTAAAAAATTGTATATTTAGTATTATGAATGGATTGTGGTTTATTTGGTAGCAATTCCAATGTGACTGATTTTATTACTGTATAAAACCAGCGGTACAGTACTACTGGTTGGGAGACCTTCCTAGACATGGGAAGTCATTTGGTTTTTGTGGCAACCAGAAACAGAGAACCAGTCTGCAATCATTTGTCATGGGGACAGTTAAAAAATAGGTAAATAGCACAAACTGTGGTGAATTAATGAATCAGTATTCAGAATGTCCGACAGTACTTGTTTGCTTGTTTAAATGAATGCTATGACCAGCAGCTTAACTGAGCCAAAGACTGGGAAAAGAGGGAAATTGATAGTCTTGTGTAGTCCGAGATTCATAGTGACAAATAAACTGCTCCACACTAATTCATTCCAGCTGTTTCTAGTCATTACACTGTTCAAAGCAAAGCATAACAAATGAGTATATTTCCTAAATTGCTGAAATGAGCTATTTTAATTTCAGACAATCCTGCAAGAGGCACATCATTACTTCTATGATACTAGGCTAGACTGGACATACAAGTTAACTGAAACTAGTTAATGGATGGTCATCAGCTGTTCAAAACAACAATTTCTACACAGTTTATTTTCAGCATGAGCTACTGACAAAACTAGTTTTTAAAATGACCTTGGTCTAGAAGATCACATGCTCATCTACAAATTTGTAACACATGTTCTCCTCCCCTAGAGCAAAGTCCTGCATAAATACTGTACAGTGGTGCTTAAAGGGAGCCCATTCGAATTCTCTCTAGATCTGCATAAATATATCCAATAACTAGATATACTAGATAAGAGAAGCCAGTTATATAAATTACACACATAAATGTATTTTTTATTGTGGATAATGATCCAATCCAAATATTTGTGTGGCAAAGTAGGAGCCACTTCTCTCCAAAAATTACTGTGCTATGATTTTTGTCTTAAATGAGAATGCTATGTTATGTATCATGTTTGATGATGACCAACATGACATTTCAGCATTAGCAGTTGCAAAAGGGGTCAAGCCAGTTAATAAATATACAGATTTCACATATTTTTGCCATACAAATAATTAAGAGCCACAATAATTACCTGAATAAGTGTAGTTTTTGTCTACTTTATTTAATTGAATTCCCTTTATGTAGTTTAGTACTTATATGGAAATCTGTTCGTGGTAAGGTCACATTTATGCACAAATAGAGAAATCCTGAGTTTACAGACTTTTAAGCACCACTATATATGAGTTTAACAGCTTTTATTTTGTAGTCAAACAGTTCTTGCAATATTACATTTTAGATTTATACACCAACAACTACTTTTACATTAGGCTTTACTTGCAATGAGAAGACAATAATGGTAAATCTCTTGTTATAAACTCACACAAATGTTAGAAATATCTTAAATAAATACACTAAGAAATACATCACTTATGGCTTATTCACTAAGATCCCTACTACCGAGTACTAAATTGCTGCACCACTGTGTGATTGACAACATGTGGAAACATGGTCGCGGTTGCTGCATTTCAGTAAGTGTTCTGTGTGTCATGGGTGTCCAAAGTGGCGAGTTTGGACACAACTTTCACAACTTTCAAAACCTATTAAATACATATGCACACAGATGCACCACAATCTCTTTGAAGCTTGATTAATCACATTGCAAGTGCTTAAAATATATTTGCGTTTATTCATCCCTGACTTTTGTGCACTTGAGCCTACTTTGTATATTTACAAAACCAAAGGTGCAAAATCCATAGGGTGTACTATTTTGCACAGAAAGTTTTTTTTTTATTAAAAAGAAAAAACATGTACTTAAGTATTCAAACCATTTACTCAGTACTTTGTTGAAGCAAATTTGGCAGCAATTACAGCCTTCAGTGTATAAAGCCACAATCTTGGCACACCTGGACTGGGGGATTTTCTGCCATTATT
>OMLM01005305.1:20436-41422 GCA_900302695.1 Helostoma temminkii | reverse complement strand
GGGGATTTTCCTGCCATTATTCATTGCAAATCCTCTCGATCACAGTCAGGCTGGATGGGGACCATGGATGGACATTCTTTTAGGGCTCTCCAGAAATGTTCAATAGGGTTCAAGTCAAGGTTCTGGCTAGGCCACTCACAGAGTTGAACCTAAGCCACTCCTGAGGCCACTCAGAGGTGCTCAGAGTTGTGGAACAGGTTTTTTTAATTGAGTATAACAGTACTTTGCTAAGTTCAGCTTTCCCTCAATCCTGACCATTCTCCCATTCTTTGCTGCTGAAAAACACTCCCACAGCAAGATGCTATCACTACCATGCTTCACTGTTGGGAAGGCACTGGGCAGGTGATGAGTAGTGCCTGGCTTCCTCCAGACACAACATTTAGAACTGAGGCCAAACACTTCAATCCTTATTTCATTAGACCACAGAATCTTGTTTTTCAGACAGTCTAAGAATCCTTCAAGTGCTTTTTTGCAAACACAGTAAAAGTGGTCTTTCATGTGTTTGTACTGAGCAGAGGCTTCTGTCTAGCCACCCTGCCAAAAAGCCCAGACTGGTGGAGGGCTGCAGTGACATTTGTCCCTTTGGAACCCATCTTCACATCTCTGGAAGTCAGACAGAGTGACCATGGGTTTCTTGGAACAATTGTTCACTTCTGATGGGCAACCAGCTCTTGGAAAAGTCCTGGTTGTGCCAAACTTCTTCCATCTGAGAGCTAAGGGAACTCCCCATAGTTCCATTTCAAGTGTTGTTGCAAAGGGTCTAAATACTTTGTAAAATGTGATATTTCAGTTTTAAATTTTGAGTAAATTTACAGACATTTATAAAATTCTGTTTTCATTTTGTCATAATAAGGTATTGAGTGCATTATTGAGTGATTAATGATGAAACAAAGATTTGATTTATTGTAGTATCAGGATGCAACATGACAACACTGAAAAGAGTGAATAGGGTCTGAATACTTTTCGAACACAATGTATATTCATTATGATTGTCGCTCCACTTAACAGTCATGAATGACAGACCTGTCATTTGCCCTAGTCTTTCTCACAGTCTTCCCCTGTCATTACAGTGCCATCCCTTGACAATCTCAACCTGTTGCCATAGCAACCGTACTGCACCACCACCAACACACACCCACATCTACCCCAAGGGTCAAAGACTGTGGCACAATGACAAATAAATAAGAAAAGATCTAATTATTTAGGTGGGCTTTGCCATACTTTCCAGTGATTAAGATGATTACAGTGCTTGTTTGTTCATATTTTCAGTCTAAACTTTATAAAGACTAAATATTATTAAAATGTGAGCATCTGTCTTTCTATAAAAGTCTTGTGGGTTGTTTTTAGTGTTTTTAGGTTAGGAATTTCCTCCAGCCAAGATACACATGCAAGAGAAGCACAGTGGCCTACATACAAGGAGCTTGTTGAATTGGCCTAGAAATGGATACAGAATAAACTCAAAAACTAAAAACCCTGAGGAGAACAAAATGTCCATGAGTGCACCCTGTACAATCAACTTATAAAGCCAGAGGATCAGCATTAGTTGTGTTAACAGGAGGTCCAGTGGAGAAAGAGGACTTGGTTTGTACCAGACATAGTTTTTTTAAGGCTACAGAATAGTCTGTATAGTCAAAAGTAAAGACACACATGCAACAACCACATGGACACAGCACACAAAAAGGGAAGCAATGGTCTTTGGTGCATTTTGGCATTAGCATTATCACCTTTGGCTGTGTAAATAATGCAAGGCAGTCATTGGCCGATTATTAAATTATTCATCAGGAGAGCGGATTACAAGACATAAAGTCCTCTGAGCAGACAGAATACCAGACCTTCCCAGCGACCACACACAGACATAAAACCAAAACTTGTGTTTAGCCAAGTGGGCTGCCCATCACAATCTGCATCCACTGCCGTGCCACTGCTTTGGTCTGACTCAGTATTTGTGCTAGATGACAGTGATTAATCGTGGTTTGTACTAAGGTGCCACCTGCTGTCAACTATAAATGTGTCAATAAAGCTGTGGGGTTTGATAATTTTATTCAGCTAAACGTGCAAAGTTGAGTACATGGTTTGAATTTATAATTTGCAGGAATTTTTAATTTTTAATATCTTGACAATAATGTTATAAAATAAAGTCACATGTTCATATGAAAGGAAAGTGGCATTTTGTGACAGAGAAGGGAAATGAAAATGTCTTGTTCTGAGGATGCCTTGTTACTCTACCCTAAAATATGTCCTTCTGCTCCCTCCCTCCCTCCCTCCCTCTCCCTCTTTCTCTCTGTCTCTGGACTCCAGTCATCTTTACTGGGGGCTGACACAGAGGGTCACCAGAGGGGTCATCACCATGACTACACCAATTTATTATGGTACCACACCCAATAAAGCAAAGGCAATTAACACATAACTGGTCATAATTATATTATAGCTCATTTGACAGTGATGGTATGTGGTTGTGAGGACGTGTACAGTGTATAAGGCCTGTTAGCCTATAAATCATCTCATGGGGTATGAAGGAGGAAGCAAGAAGAACTACACTTACACTCCAGGTGCTTTTTCTTGGGCGCCATCACTTCATGAGTGGTGGCTTTGCAGACAGCCCGGGCCATATCTGATCCCGTTAGCTGGTATTGCGCAGCGGCAATGCGATCCGTGAGCGTTTGCCCAGACATTTTCTCTCCGTTGAATCGACCACTTCAATAGTGTGTTTCACCACAGGACAGTGTAAAAAAAGGTGACTAAAACCCAGATGCTTCCTGGTTGTGGTTCAGTGAGTGGATCCTGTGCTTTCCTCTTCCCCGATTCACAGGCCTGTGACCTTCTGTGTGGGCGGAAAAAAACGACACACACACACACACAATATGAGCTATAACCCCAAGATGAGTATTATTTTCGCATCAAATCGTACAGTCACGTTGATAATATGCGCGGTGACATGAGTAGACTTACGCAAGGTTGTGAATTCCCAATGGCTCGTCCCGTATACGCTCTAAGCGTTCACTTCAGCACCGTGGACAGCTAAAGCCACTCGGTTATGTAACACTCAGCTGGCAATGGAAGCTATTTCTCACCCCGCAGCATTTATTTCAAAAAATAGGCCTATGAAAAATGCTGCGCAGGATTCCGATCGTTCAAAAAATGGTATGTTTTTTTTTTTAGAAAATTACAGAATGGAAATCAACACTCCATAGGCCGGTCGGATATCCCGTATGGAGCGCGCATCAGGTTTAGCTGCTCCCTCTCGTCGGAGCGCTGAAATAAAGCTTAGGAAATAAGGGAAGAAACCGCAGGATCCCACTCGGTGCTTCTTTCCGCTCTGATGTGTTCTTATTGGTTCATCAGTGCTGCTTATGATGCTGTGGTCTTCTCCTCAAACCAACAGAAAATACGCACCGCTCCCCAGTGGTGTCGGCAGCGCTGCACAGCGGAAGATGCTCTGGAAGAGGAAAGAACAGCAGGGAATTTCCTTTTCTCCTTCCCTCTAACGTTTGTTTATTTATTTGGCCCGTCTTTATGCCCATCTACACGCTCCTCCCACAGTAGGTGCTTGGACAGGGTTGGGTGACACACGTCGCATCCCACGTTTCTTAAAGGGGAGTCGTCATGTGGTCACTGTACAGACTGAATATGCAGGGGTTAATGCATGAGAGTGACGGTGGCTTATGCGCAGCTGCATGTAGGCTATGCATCACACGCAGAGTGACAGATGATGAAGGTGAAACGTGTAACACTGAGCAGACGCTTGAATTCCTCACACATCCTACGTTTTCAGCCTGTGGTTAAGGTAGCATATTAAATCTGGATTGTTTTTTTGGCCCACAGCGCTGCTTCCATGGTCATGGGTCATCGTTTTCATGCTTTTATTTTGGATGTTTCTGCCCCTAACAGTCCTAAGTGTACTTGCTGTAAAGGAAACAGTAATAAATGTGTTTATTTTTTTAGGTTATGCTTTATTAAAAATGAAATAATTTTTCAGTAAGTCCTCAGTGGTGTTCAGGATGCATGGAGCGGTAGGAAAACCAACCGTTAGGAACGGCGCACTGACGCTGTGCGTGCGTGCGTCACGTCACGTTTCCGGAACTAAAGCCACGTCGTCGATCAGAAGGAGGAACCGGGAAGAACTGAAAGCTGTTCATTCACCTGACTGCGATTCGGATCCATCAGCCGAATTAAAAACAACTTGAACGCTGTGTACTTTACGTTTAACCTTGGAGGAACCCGTTCTTGCACTTTGGTAATACGGCTTGAGCCCGTTAAAGTCAGTTTAAATGAGTTATTTCTTATCATTACGTTGTTGTGATTCAGTTTTCAGTTAAGTAAGTGACAGACAAATGCAAACTTTGCCCTCTTGTCCTCTGACACTTCATATAAAAACTTGGTGTGGGCTTAGAGCTTTTTAGTCCTAAGAAAGTCATGGTCATTGTGTTTTAGGTTGTCTTTAAGTTATACTTTTAAAAATGATTAGTGCATTAGTGCGTGGTTTTTGTTAAAGTATGTATAGGATAATAGTAGAAGGGAACTTAATACGTCTATTCAAGTGTCTTACTTGAGTGCAAACTTCAGGTACAATCAAAAAACGTAGTTACAAGTTACTTTGCAGGCAAATATTTATATACCAACGAGGATAATTTCATAAAATGTCCTGAGCTTCTGCCAAACAACAAAAAACTGTTTAAATTAGCTCAACAGATCCAAAATAAAAATGCGACCTTTGTATTATTTGCATTAGTAATTGTAATCCTATTAAATAATAATGTAACTTTAGTTACAACTGTTTACTTTATTTGGACATAGTTTGATTTCTTCTTTTACGTAGGTAAATTATCTGAAAACTTGTTCTGGCACTTATTTTGTATACATGCTTTATGTGTTTTAGTGATGTCCCAGTTCCAGGAAGTATTAAAGCAGTCCAGCCTGCACCCTAAACCTGCAGGACTGGTTTTGCAATATGGCACCGCTGGCTTCAGGACTAATGCCAAACAGCTGGACCACATCATGTTCAGGATGGGACTACTGGCCACTCTCCGCTCCAAAGTGACTAAAGCCACCATCGGAGTCATGGTCACTGCATCACACAACCCTGAGGTCAGACAGATGTTCAGAGATATTAATGTACCCTTACTTCTGTCTATAAATGCATACGTTGGTTTATATCCTTTGTGGATATTAAATTATTGGCTTCATTTTGACATTTACTGACATTAACAGGTTATGATCTTATTTATTTGGCTCCTCTTTAACCACTTCATGTGGTGTAGGAAGACAATGGGGTAAAGCTGATTGATCCTATGGGAGAGATGGTGACACCAGCATGGGAGGGGTATGCCACCCAGTTGGCCAACGCAGAACAGGAAGATCTGCTCAGTGCTCTGAAGGACATTATAGAGAAGGAGGCTATAAACATGAGCCAGGAGGCAAATGTGTTTGTGGGCAGAGACACCAGGTCCATGATTTTTTTCATTTATTTCTTGTTTGGGTTTTGTAGAGATACATACACCGTCTGGTAGCATGGCAGATAGTGTTTTTAATTCCTAATAACAATAGAGTAAGAAACATCTGTGTCTTCTAACTGTAGGTGCAGCAGTGCCAGCCTCTCACAGGCGGTATTAGATGGAGTATTGTCTCTTCGGGGTCACAGCAAAGGTGCAGTTAATTAAATTAGTGCATTTTTATTGTGCTTAGGCTTTATTGATTGCTCAGCATTTTTTTCTTTATGCATTCGTTGTGTGCTTTTTCTGTTCATATGTCCAATCAGATTATGGTTTGGTGACCACGCCACAGCTCCACTACATGGTTTGCTGTCAGAACACAGGTGGTAAATATGGAGAGGCCACAGTGGAAGGATACTACAACAAGCTTTGCCAGGCTTTCATTCAGCTCATTAACACTGTAAGAAAACAGGACGTGCCATGTACATTTGTGATTTAATTCATGTACATGTAGTTTTGTTGTTGGGTATCTTTTTAAAATCGATCAATCCTTTTTTTTTTTTCGACGCTATGGCAGGCACCTACCTGCAAGAATGCACAGAAGCACCTCTGTGTGGACGGTGCTAACGGCATTGGGGCTTTAAAGGTGCGGGAGATGGAGGGTCACCTGAAGAGTGCCCTGCAGATTTCCCTCTTCAACGATGGCTGCCAAGGAAAGCTTAACCACCAGTGTGGGGCTGACTTTGTCAAAGTGCAACAGAAGCCTCCAACAGGTGTGACTGAAAACACGTTTTAATTTTCACGTAGCTTAAAAGTGTGTGTATCATCTTTATGTATCTTAAAATGAAAGCTCTTTCACGCCTTCTCTCTCTGTGAAGGTGTTAAGATAAACCCAGGAGAACGTTACTGTTCCTTTGATGGAGATGCTGACAGAATAGTTTATTACTACACTGACTCTAAAGGGCAGTTTCACCTGCTGGATGGAGACAAAATTGCTACTCTTATTAGCACTTTTCTTAAAGAATTGCTTACACAGGTAAACCGTTGTATTCAAACAGCAAATAAGCACATACTCTACATGTACAACACTTACTAAATAGTTTTCCTTTGTGGACATATAGGCTGGTTTAGACTTGAAGATAGCAGTGGTGCAAACTGCTTATGCTAACGGCAGCTCAACACGCTATCTGGAGGACACTATGAAGGTGAGAAAAAAATGCATTTCCATTACTTCCACACCTATTGAGGTGGTGCTGACATATTTTGATTTGACATAGGTAATAGTGAGGTGTACAAAGACTGGAGTGAAACACCTTCACCACGCAGCACAGGAGTTTGACATCGGTGTGTACTTTGAGGCCAATGGTCATGGAACTGTGAGTAGACACACATATACATACACACGAAAACAGACCATTTAAACCACCAGTTATCATTAATCACCTGTTTATGACATAATGTGTCTGTGTTCAGGTTTTGTTCAGTAACGGGGCTGAAGAGAAGATCCAGCAACTTGTGAAAGACCCCAACGCTGATGAGAAGCAGAAGGGAGCAGCTCTCCTGCTGCAGAACACTATCAACGTCATCAATCAGGTAGACACACTCACATATTGAATCGAGATACGTAATATAATGTCATACCAACAGTGGAAATAGCTGTAAGCAGAAAAAATACATTTTGAACTTAGTAATTTATTAGTATTTTGTCCTTTTAAAGACTGTAGGTGATGCCATTTCTGACATGCTGCTGATTGAAGCTATATTAGCCATCAAAGGTATGACTGTCCAGCAGTGGGACGCCATCTACAGTGACCTGCCAAACAGGCAGCTCAAAGTAAAGGTACTCATATATTTAGGACTTATAATGTATTTCTGATAGTTGATTGAATTTATCTTTGCCCCCTCAATTGAACTTATCCATATTATACAAATTATGTTTATATCTTGAGCCCCTGAAAATGGAGGTACTCTGTTTAAAATGGTATACACTTCAATCACATTTTGATTGTTGTTTTTTTTGTTTTTTTTCCAAATCCATTGTAGTGGATTGCAGTGGATCTGCCACTGCCCGAATACTTTTGGACCTCACTGTACTCACTACAAAACATGCTAATTTAAGTGTGTTGTTTTTGTTTTTTTTAAATGTGATTTTTGTCTGTAGGTGTCCGACCGCAGGGTGATAGACACAACAGATGCAGAGAGACGAGCAGTGAGCCCAGCAGGACTGCAGGAGGCCATTGACAGTTTAGTGAATAAATACAGACAGGCCCGTTCCTTTGTGAGACCCTCTGGTACTGAGGATGTGGTGAGAGTTTACGCTGAAGCAGAAACACAGGTGAGAAATCTATTTTCTGATCTTAATGTACAAAAACACTTTTGAATGTGAGTGTATTGTAAAAAAAAAATGCTGTTCTCCATATTGTATTTGTGTTTCAGGAGAGTGCTGATGCCCTGGCACATGAAGTCAGTCTTGCAGTATATCGTCTCGCGGGGGGTGTGGGAGATGAACCCCAAACATAATAACATAAGCAATTCAATTAAGACATGTTTTGTGTGCAGTCTTCACTTGTGTTTTATAAAAATGGGGTTTTTGGTGAGATGGCAAATTATTTTGTCCTCCTAATTGCACTTGGTACTTACTCAATACTTCCTTACTTACTTACTTTCTTTGTATGGAGACAATCAAGGTCAAACAGACTGTCAGAGATTTCTATGTATAACAAAATATGTAATATGCTGCTTTTTGAAATAACTAACTGTACTGTATATGTCATTATTAAAATATCAGGGTGTTCACAAACATAGATGGTTTTAATGAGGGTTTTGGTTTACTTTTGGTTGAAATGTGACTTCTTAATAAAATCTTTTTCAACTTTGCTGTCATTTCTCTGCACTTTGAACAGTAAAACCAAAGGTTTACATAAAAAACTTGTAACACATTTACCTACATGTATGTTGATGAGAGACTGCAGATAAAGTTTAACAATAAAATAAAAAGTGAAATGATGTATGCATGTGTAATTTTCAGTGTGACTTCACACATCCTTTGATCAAAAATAAAAACCACAACTATGCTTGCTTGTTATTTATTTAGTTATTTTCAAAGAGAAGGGGGATTAGATGTGCAGAGAGTTAAGAGCAGGCAGAGTTACAGGACACAGCATTAAGTCTCCATGGAGGATAACACAACTTTCCATTTGAGGATACACAGTTAGAGCACAGATGTACTGTTTTCTCTTACCACTTCTGAATTAAAAGATTTTCAAAGCAGTGAAACAACCTGACTTAACCTGACATGACACAACTGTTGCACAGTAAGATGTGGGACAGATAAATGGTTTATTCTTCATCAGTGTCGTCAGCTGCTCCAGAAACGGTGATGGTGCGCTCCTGTGTGTTGCTTTCGTAAGTGTCTTCATCTTTCTTAACTGTTCTGGGGAAAAGGGGCAGCAGGTAAAAGAATAAGATTAAGAATGATTGCTATTTTGTGAGACATTCTGTGCCCAGTTCCCTACCTAGTGAGGACAGTTTTTCGCTTAGTCATCTTAGTTGCTTGTTCCTCTAAGCTACGGTCTGTCTGGGTGTCTGATGTGACCACTTCTGCCTTTTCATCCCTCCCACTCCTTGTGCTACTGGAAGATTCTTCAGGCTCTGAAGTTGCAGGGGCAGGACTATCAGAAGCTGAAGCTGAGACAACATGTTCACTAGAAGTGAGATGGAGAACTCCAGTCAGGGACATGTTATGGACCATGGTGCTCAGACGGCTGTCTTCCCCTTCGATCAGCTTCCTGCCAAATAAACAGAGGGACGCAAAGTTTCACTGAATGTTGTATATAAAACATAGAACATAGAAACATTTTAAAAAGGAATATAGAAATGTTTGGACATGTTTTCTTCACCTGTAGGTGGTGATCTCAATCTCCAGAGCCATCTTGACATTGAGTAGATCCTGATATTCACGCACCAGCAGAGCGATCTTCTCCTTCGTCGCCTTCAGGTCCAGCTTAATGGCTTCTATACCATCCTGTTGAAACAGAATACAGCTGAATATTATTTTCCATAAATAAGATGATCGGAAATATTCATGAAAAGTATTATATCTGCTGTCTACCACTAACACTTTATAACTCCATATCATACCTCTAAGTCCCCTTCCTCTTTCTTGTATTTCTCCATTGTATCATGGATCTGAGCCTCCAAGTACTCATTCCTCATCTTCAGTGTCTCCAACTCACGTTCCTTGTTGAGAATCTAAACACAAGCATACACACATAGCTCTTTGTGGCAAAAAAAAAATCATAGCACCAGCCATAAACAGAAAGAGAAAATTATATTTACGTCTTTCTTATAGCCTGCGATTTCTTCCCTCAGATGTTGCACACTTTTAATATGTTTGGTGGAGGCGTTGCTCAAGTCCTGAAACTTTGTTCTATACCAAGTGTCCATTTCCTAAAAAAACATACATGATGTTTGTTGTCACAAGTGTGGTAATACCAACAATGCTATGAGTATTTCTAATCACCATACCTGCAGGTTTTTGGCAGCAATGCTGTCATACTGAGACTGAATCTGTTGGAGAGCAGAGGAGAGGTCTGGGAGGCCAAAGGTCAGATCCCCCTTAGATGCTGCTGAATAGAGCTGCTGAATCAGCTCCTCTATTTCCTTTCAGTGGAGAACAAACATGTTATATAGAAACAGGTTTGTAAATAAGATTCGCTATGCAACACAAGTTAGTCACAGATTCTGTCTTAAGGCCACTTATGAGACACATTTATGATCTTTCTCACTCTAACAATCTTTAAGGTCTTGATTTAGGTATAATTAGTCACAGGTGTAATTACCAGCCTATTAAATCATTAAGCCATTCAGCCACCAGGCACTGACTTGTCCACAGTAAACAGTGTGTAGGGACCGATGTTGAGATAAGACCCACATACTTCCTTATACACTCTCTGCAGGAAGGCCAGCTCAGAGTCCAGGGTTTCCAGCTGCTTCTCCAGAGCAATGCGAGCTGAGGTTGCTTTATCCACATCCTGGGACAGAGAGACATGATGTTTGCATGGTCAGGTGAAATAAAACCTTTAAATTAATACTTGATTCATATTAGGGAAAAGATACACTTTGTCTTACCGGACGTAGACTCTCAATGTCATGCTCAAAGTTTTTCCTGGCTTCCACAGCCTCACCATATTTGACCTTCAGTAAATTAAACTGATCCAGCATTGCCTCTTTGGCTGCCAGAGACGCATCCTGTTCAGACCAGAGACACAGTTAATAGACTGGGGAGGAGCACTGATAAGACTACCGAAAACACGGACATTTTGAACACCACTTGGCCTCCACACTAATCACAACAAAATAAGATCACATTTTGTGCTCATGAGATAAAGCCCCTCTCACCCTCTGGATTCTCATCTGCTCAGCATCACTGTTGAGGCTCCTAAGCTGAGACTCATACAGCTGCCTGAGGACTGATGATCTGTCATGGCGTTCCTTCAGGGCCTCAATCTCAGCTTCCAGCAGCTTGTTTTTTGACTCCAGTGTTCGCACCTATAATAAGATGCAGATTAGGTAAAAAAAACTGTCAATAATTTTATTGCTCTGCCATTATTGTTGTAGTTGTCATCCATTTATAAATAATATATTTGAACGTTAAGTTTTTGAGGTTTCAAGTGTAAAAAAATCTAAAATGTAAAAATAAAAAATTGTATCTGAGATGTTAGGTTTGGCAATGAGCCATGACAGGGATGGGGCTCTTACCTTTTCAATATAAGCTGCCAGACGGTCATTGAGGGCGACCATCTCCTGCCTCTCATTGCTTCGAGTTTTCATAAAAGCTCGGTTCTCTGCAGCAGCCACATCCAGATCCAGTTTTGACCCGAGCCCCATGGACATGTCAAAGCACAGCGTTCCCATACTGACACTGCTGCAGAAAGGACCAGAGAACAGCACAATCCTTGAATTTTAAATACTTTTTTGTATACATATATGATGCTTATTCACATACTTACAAACATTCACTGCAAATGCCCTGTGCCATAAACCTGAAAACTCCCCAATGCGTTCTTGGCAGGCCTATAATTTAAACCTGCTACATTATCTTTCTGTACTTCTGAGCACCTTCCATATGATTTTTCTCATTGACGTTGTAGTATTTTGAAGGGTAGCTATCTGAAGTGAGGTGAATGTGGTATTTAAAGCTATAAAAATCCTATAGAAGTTCAAAGGTAGGTGGCCCACCTGGTCATGCGAGATTTATGTGAAGTCTTGCGTCCCATCGTCCCACCACTTCTAGTGAAGCTGGCTGACCGGTGGCGGGTCTCCCTGCGGGTGGGAGAGGGACTGGACTCCCGCAGCTGGTAGGCAGAGCAGGTGGCCAAGTTGCCCTCGAAGTGACGGCGGTATGAGGACATCCTCTCTGGACTGTGGCTCATGTTGACTGTCCTGTAAATGCTGCAGCTTCACTGGAAACTAGTCGCTCACACCTTCAGCATGTGGTGGGGTCTTTATATTGTCCTCAGCTCTTCCTCAAGAATGTTGTACCTTCCCAACCCCGGGTGAGCGAGCCCTCCAAATATCTATCACTGCTACGACAAGAAATATCCTAATTACAGGTTGAGTACGTGCTCATTAAATACTTTAACCTGTAAAACTGTTAAATACAGCGAGAGACAAACCCACACAATGCCATCAAATGTAATGTAATATAATTCACTCTTTACGGTTGTATTTGTTGCGTTAGGGTTATGTTGAGTTACAGTTAGAAGTTTTGCTCATAATTTCTGGACTGATTAGTTTTCCCACTCATCGACCCACTATTTATCTCTCCTTACTTTTGTTCAGCATCTCAGTTTTTTTTCTTTTGGAATTACGACAACACTTTTTAAATGAGATAACAATTAATACAAATGTTTATTTCTTATGCGGAACTGAAAAGGTGGAACCATTACACTGGTTCTCCTGTCCTTCTCCGGAGGATTTGTAAAGTTACGCTGGTGTCTGTTTAGCACAACTACTTTACCTACGATAATCACTTTTTGTAGATAAAACTATACATTTTAAGAGTTCCTCTCTACCTCAAGTACAACGACATGGCGGGAAACTTCTGGCAAAGCTCTCATTAGTAAGTTTTTACTACAAATTTGACATGTTACGTCTTTATTCTGTAAATCGTCGTCTTTGTTGTGAGGCCTAGCTGTGTCTGTGCGGCATCGTAACGTAGCGCTAGCAGTCTCTCCTGCACTATTGCTGCTGTATAAAAAGCATATACTCAAAAAAAAAAGAAGCGCATTTGTAAATAATCGACTTTTTAAAAGTTCAACTCAATCGGTCTAGCTTCCTTTTACAGTTGTCACCCTCCACGACAACGGTGTTTTGGCTAGCACAATGTAAACAGTGATGATGTGGTGCTGTCCGCTTGCTAGGTTGATTACAGTTTGACAACCCAGCTTTGCTGTGATTATATTTAAATAATGATGTTTAATGTGTGTTACACAGTCTGCAGTGGGTGCTGGACAAGCAGGACTTAATGAAAGAGCGCCAGAAGGACCTGAAGTTTCTCACAGAAGAAGAGTACTGGAAACTACAGATCTTCTTCGCCAATGGTATTTACAGTCGCAAGAAAAGTAGTGGCACTGTTTGCACCTTGTGACCTGATCTTCACCAAAGACACAGATATCAACAAATACAGTTTTCTAAGCTGATAAAATTGTTTTTATTTTGTACGTCTTTATTGAAGACTTCCATTAAACATTAAACAAACGGGGATGATAGGAAAAGTAATGGCAAGAGAGTTTTATAACTAGTTAAACCATCGTTGCCATTACTTTTTCTACCATCACTCTGTATGTTTAATTTGTCTATAAAATGAAGACATGAAATATTTGTGTCTTTTTAGGATTTTTCAGGAATGTAAGATCAAATCACATTCCATGACCAATTTATGCAGAAAACCAGGACATTGCAGAAAGTAACACTACTTTTTTTTTGAAAAAATATATTTTTGTGTCACAGTATTTTGTGACCTGAGATCTATGTTTACTTAAACTCTTTATGTATCAATTCAGTACTGATAATATTGTAAATAAAGAATTGGTCTTGACTGCCTTTCTGTGAAACCCAACAAAAATTGAATTTAAACATTTTTCTCCATCTCTTTCAGTGATTCAAGCTTTAGGCGAACACTTGAAGCTGCGGCAGCAGGTCATTGCTACTGCAACTGTATACTTCAAACGCTTCTATGCCAGGTAAGGAAGAAGTAGAGTTCAGATATTTCAAACTAGGTTGGGATGACACCCTCATCCGAACAGCGGCCGTCACAAAGCCCTTTGACAATTGATGTGACATGCATGAGAAGCCACAGCATAATGAACAGTATTAAAGAAGATTCATGCAATTTCTCTGTGGTGTTGGTGTCTTGTTGTTTGCAGGTATTCCTTGAAAAGTATAGACCCAGTGCTCATGGCTCCTACCTGTGTTTTCCTGGCTTCCAAAGTTGAGGTATGAAAGTTTCTGTGATGCAAGTAAGACATTAATTTCAGTTTGCATATTAGGACCTGGAAAGTGATGGGATGAGAAAAATTCAAGTTCAGCATATGTACTATATTTTTTTTTGCCATCCATTCTACACCCTGTTGTGCTGCATTTAACTTTAAACATTGATGTCCCTTTTAGGAATTTGGAGTGGTATCTAATACCAGGCTGATATCTGCAGCAACATCTGTGTGTAAGTGACAGTATTGAGTTTTATGTATCCTGAACTTGTGAGTATAGCATCTCTATTAAAGTCCATATATGTTAAATTGGGCTTTGCCATGCAGCTGAGACAGAATAATTTTTTTTCTTTTTTTCTCTAATAGTGAAAACAAGATTTTCTCATGCCTTTCCAAAAGAGTTCCCCTATAGAATGAATCATGTAAGTAAAATGTCTTGCATTGCATTTACATTTTAGGCGTTGTTATTCTGAGAAGCTTATACTTTGTTGTTTGTTGTGCTAATATGCAATGCATATTGCATAAAACTGTAAATGTAAAAGCATAGTAAATACAACTTATGACTCTGTCAGTCTATACATACAGTCACAAAGACAAGTGCCTCATTAATGTTCATATGTGTGTTTCTGTACATGGGATGTGCCGGACACTACATAATGTTTCAGCGCAGCTTATGCAAACGGGAGAAATGGGCTGGAAGAGGGGAAAAAATTGAAAGAGATGGGTTTTTACCGAAAACTGAAAAGAGTTGGACTGTAGTATAAACTAAAGTACTTAAACAGAACAGATATCATTCACTAGTCACACAAATCATCAGCAGAAACTGCAGCAGCTGTGTTGTGCTTTAAACATATAAATGTTTTACTGCTACCTTCACAAAGTTATTTATGACCTGATGTTCTATATTAAAGCATGCCAAAAATGCATTACACTATGTATCACACCTTATTGTCTATCAGTATGAGAGATTCCACAACTAATGTTCACACTCCTTTGATAAAAACTCACCCAGTGTGGGAAACGACTTTAGCTATAGCATCCTGTTCCGTGCAGCATCTCTCATTGTGGTGTCAACTGCCAGCATTTTATATATTCACCTTCTTCACCGAGTTGTCCACAGGTCAGCAGGGCTGTTTTGACATCCTGTGTGTAAAGAGAGCTGTGTAAAATATTATTTATAGTGAGAATGAGTTAGCGGAGTGCTGAGATTCATCAGAATAATTTTTCTTGTCCACTCTGAAGATGTTGTCAATTAGGCTTATAGCACATTTACATACATATAGATTTACGTTCTCTTGATATTTGATATATGACTAAGTGAAGGAGTCTGTCAGCTGTGTGCAGTGCCTCGCAACAGTCTGTAACTGGCCATATTTCATATTTAATACTATCTCAATTTGTATCTACAGATATTAGAATGTGAGTTCTATCTTCTGGAGTTGATGGTGAGTACAGAGAGCTTTGTATCATCCCTTCCTAAAAACATGCTCATTACCATGATTGGCTGGATGACTTCTTAGTAATGTAACCTTTTTTTCAGGATTGCTGCCTCATCGTGTACCACCCCTACAGACCCCTGTTGCAATATGTGCAGGACATGGGACAGGAGGACATGCTGCTGCCTCTGGCCTGGTACGATGATCTGCAGAGCTTTAAATGTTTCTTTCCTGAAATTATAGCGTAAAAGCAGTAGGGGTGGGCGATATAGACTCAAAATCATATCACAATATTTCAAGAAAATTGATAATGCTATTTATGAAGATATAGAAAAGAATAATGAACACCATTGTTCAGTTCATAATCATCAGTAATTGAAGTAAATTGGTATTTATTAATAATCAGTATATGAACTGATAGCTGTCAGTGACTGCAGCTTGCAGGCACCAATATTTATTGTTGTAAACAAAATGAAGGGTATTTTACGTTCCAGATACAGAAGCTTTCTCCATTTGTCTGAGAAAAGAGTTCACGTGTATTTAAGAAACCTGGTTACTGGAAATCTAAAGAATTATACCAGTATTATCGTGGATGATATGATATGTCACACCTTTAAGTAGTGTACTAGTAGATTCAGCTGTATTTGGTTAACTTATTCAATCTACTGTTGTTTGTCTCTACCAGGCGAATAGTAAACGACACGTACAGGACAGACCTGTGTCTGCTCTACCCTCCATTCATGATTGCCCTGGGTAAGATCTGTCTCCATGCCTTTCTCATTGTGTTTATGTAATGTAGTTACTGTCTTAAAAGAAACTTAGATTTAGATGTAACATAATCAATTCCCCGTCTTTTCCTCCCACAGCCTGTTTGCATGTTGCCTGTGTGGTGCAGCAGAAAGATGCCAGGCAGTGGTTTGCAGAGCTCTCTGTTGACATGGACAAAGTAAGACCGACCTCTGCTGCATTACAAAAACAATAATGAGATATATATTAACACAACAGGTGCTGCCTTTTTTTCAGTCATTTAATGGAACTGGAGATTTGCAAAAAAAAAACAACAATAGTTTTAAAAAATATTGCCTAAGCAGGGGAAAAAATGCACAAGGAGAGAACCTGCTTTTCTGTTTTGACATTGTTTTGTATTAATCAGCTGTGGTTCACAACGAGCTTGTGTCTGTGTTTTTCTGTGAAGATCCTGGAGATTATTCGTGTTATTCTGAAGCTCTACGATCAGTGGAAAAATTTTGATGACAGGAAGGAGATAGCTGCAGTGCTGAACAAGATGCCCAAGCCCAAACCTCCTCCTAACAGGTTTGTTCGACTTATTCTCTTTGATAGATTTTAGTGTTTTCAAGGTGGAAAATTCGAGCATAATTGCATTAAGTAAACAATTAAATATAGTCAGTTTAAACACTACATAAAAGATCTTTACACACTAGTTTCCTGAGTGATTTTTTTTTTGTTTGTTTTTTTTTTTTGTTTGTTTTCCTCAGAAAATCACGTTTAACTATTGATTCATGTTGATTTACCTTATGTTATGCCTTTGTGTTTTAAGGTTTAAAAACCTGTGAGAGTGTACTTAGAAAGCAACATTTTTTTTATTGGATGTGATATATCTGGAAAAAAAACTAACAACTAAATGAATCACTAAAAAAAAAACACTTTACACTAAATATTGTGTACTGCCATTCAATACTGACATTCATCTCGTTTCTATGAGCTTTATGTAATCTTTTTTTTCAATCATTTTCTGTCCTGTCTCCAGTGAGAGTGACCAGAGCTCCAACGGAAACCAAAGCAACTCCTACAGCCAGTCTTAGCGTGATGTCTGTACTTCAGTCCATAATGTTGATGTAGAGAGGGGGTGTCATCTAACACAGCACAACCTTTGTGGTGTCGGTTGAAAAATCACACATCTCAGCTGACCAACTACTCTCTTCATCATTGACTGACACCCCCCAACAAACTCTGAGAGCCATGTCTTCACTTTCCTTTTCTGATCATTATGGGTTTACGGATTGAGCACGCCGTTTAAATGCCTGCAGTGAACTACCCACCGGTGACAACAGAGTTGTGTTATCTTGGTGAGGCCTCTCTGCTATATCTCAGACTTGAAATGAACTAAAACTGAGGAACACTGGGGGGGAAGAGGGGAGCTGGGAGTGTGGAGTAAACTGATGGGTGTAGAAACTAGTCATTATGATGGTCCTGACATCCTTGAACAGCCCAGAGGAGTTGGTCATTTTATGCAGTGCTCCATGGGATTTTAGAAAACTTGATTACAAGTACTGTGTGTGTGTGTGGGTGTGTAGGTGTGTGTGTGTGTACACAACATGTGAGTTTTCATTCCTCAGGGACTAGTGTAAAATAACTTGATCCCGTGCTGTTTAACGAGTGAATGTGATTGGATGTCACTGTGTGCAGCTGTGGTGTGACAGGGTTCCCCTCCTGTCTGACGGTCTGTGCTGGCTGATCATCAGCTGTGGCAGGAAAAATCCTGCAAGGCTTCTCTTTAAGATTGAAATTTTAATGCGAGAATTTACTGTTTTGAATCATGACAACTCCACCTCCTCCCTCCCATCCCTGCATCCCTTTTGTAAATAGCGTTATAATTATGTTCATTTGTTTTATCTTTCATGACTTTGCCTAATTATAGAAACTTAGACGGAAATCATGAGCTGGTTTAGCTTCATATTTGTACTTTAGATTAAAATGCTCTTTTCTTTCACTGTCATTATTTTGTTTGCTTGCTGCTGAGCTTCATTTTATTTTCAGTATTTTTCATTTAAATAGAAACTTCAGTTCTAGATTTGTGCAAAATGTTTTGGTTGTACATTCTCTTTACTTTCCTCCATCTGTTTAACCATTTAATTGTGGTCATGTGTGTATGCACCTGTAGACGTCTCTGTATTTTTGTGTTGTAACACGGTGGGAGCTGTGTATTTGTTTTTACCCAGAACAAGGTGCTTGAAAGCCTTACAAAGTTAAAGCTGCTGATTAAAGAAAAAACTTCATGAAAGCACATTGTCCTCTTCAGATGAACGAGAAAGTAAATTTTAGGTGTTTTTTTTTTTTGTTTTTTTTTGTTAAATTAATTTGGCACTTGTCACTGTAGGAAAACACCTAAAGGGGTTGATAAACATCTTGCTAAAGGCCACTCTTAAATTAAATTATGAAATTAAATCTCACATAGACTGAAGCAATGGTAGTGAGACAATGAATCCTTTGAGACAAGTGTATTGCAGCCTTGTTTTGGTTTTCCCTCTGGTAATTCTCTCCCCTTCAGTAGGCTCCATCTGCTGTGCAGCTGGCCACTTGACCAAGTGTGATAATAAAAGGGCTTCATCCCACCTGAAGATTCCTATTAGTTCTGATTTAACACACTTCCTAAAATTGTTTTACTTGAAAGTCTGTGTTTGTCATTTTGGAGGATCATTTATGGAAATAAAATGTATGGTGTGCAAAGTAAGGTGGGTCGCGCTATGTTGCGTTCACAGAATATGTAGTCTTCCCGTGGGCTATAAAATAATATACTAGCTGTGGTAGGACCACTGGTGTTGGAGAAACTTCAGTGGTTTGATTCACACATTCTGTAGTCAACCCTACTGCTGTGAAACTAGCAAAAAATTTCTCCTGCTTTCACAACCGATGTGCGTGCGTGCATAACTAACTAACTACAAACATAAACACACAGGTTCCTGCTAAGCCAGGAAAACACAGGGAAAAAAACTTTAAAATGGTAACACTAAAACCTTAAAATATATCCAGGTTTAGTTAACAGTCAGAATCAGTCCATCTTTGAGCTCCAATCTTGATGAGAATCCAGCAGTGCTGTACAGGTTCTTTAAATACAGTAAAGCCATGCCTCTGTTTTCCTCTGTGGACCCGTCCAGAAAAACCAAATAAATCCACTGTTTGTTCAGACACAGACATGTATAAAAATGACTAATAAAGTGGATTAAAGGACTTTAAAGAAAACTGTACCTGTATTGGTACAGGTATAGTTAGTACCATACGGTTTAAGATGACGTCACTTAAACTGCATGAAGTGTACAGAGGGCAGCGGAAATACTAGGAGACAATTATGTGTCTTCAAAATAAAAGTTATAAATTTGTAGGAAAATAAAATAAAATTTTGTGCAGAGTAAAAAAACACCAAAATGATTGGATTAAGATCGAAGCTCAGCTGTGATTGCTAAAGACATTTTTATGAAGAATATGATTTTATTATGAAAATTACATCCATAAAGCACAGTATAGCAACAAAGGTACCATAGCAAGGGGATGAGGTTTTAAATATTCCTGAAATTGTCACCCAGACGCCTGTTTGAGGAACATATACAGCTATTCATTTTATTTATCTATTATTTATATGTATGTATGTATACTACTTCTTGTAGTAATATTTCAGTGGGGCATAACCTATAAACTACTTTTAAAAACCCAGATCTAATACAAACAAAAAACTATTGTATTTACGTATTTAACAGTAAATTGTCCTTTTATTTTGAAAGGTACAACCGGATATTTTTGTTTATTTTGTCCAACTTGTCAGTGACTGGAGGGCGGCTACATCCAGCGGGCTGCGGAGGATGTCGATCCCGCAGCGGGGACAAGCTCCGGGCGGGATGCTTGTGTCCAGCCGGCCTTTCCTCGCAGGGTCGCCCCTCACCTGGAGCCCTCTGCACCCATGAAGCCTCCGCCGATGAAGCCCCGAGCTGCCAGAGTGAGGCGGAAAGTGGCCGGAGACAGAGAGCATGTACTGGCGCGTCGGGTTCGCCTGGACGGGGTCGTGTGTGGTTGATCTTGGCCAGAACCGGAGCTTCTCCTCCGGCCTGCTGGGCTCCGATGAGCAGCTTTCTTTTTATGGGTACATCATCGCCTACCCACTGCAGGACTACGGCGGGATAATGTCAGCTTTGGGCTCGGACTCGTGGTGGCGGAAAACGCTGTATTTGACTGGAGGGGCTCTGCTCGCTGCTGCTGCTTATTTGCTGCACGAATTGCTGGCCATCAGGTACAAACAACACAGAGCCTGTCAGGAGTCTCTGGAAGCCGCAGAGCTCATCACTTCCACAGTCGGGCCTCTTGGGTCAGAGCATAGTCGATCAGAAAATCTCTGTAGATCTTAATCTGTTTATGTTTCCTCTCTACATCAGCCAGGTCTGCTCTATTCTCACTGGGTGTTGGTATTACTTTAATCTGCTCAGGTTGGGCGGGGTGAGAGCGGAGTCAGTGGAGAATAAGGAGTCGTGAGTGGGTGGGTTTGGATGGAACGGACCCCCCTCCCCACCACCACATCTCCATCCTCACAAACACATCAGGGCATTTTCACCTGATGTTTGTGTTTTACAAGCAAATCACACGACAGAGCTGGACAAGGCTCGATCCGTATTTAGTCTTGGTCGCTCAAAATAATGCGATTGCACACAATAAATAAATGGCTTATTATATTTGCCTTGTTTGTTGAGGGGATAGTCTGTCATTCTGTTAAAACAACTCTCTTTTTAAAAGCCTTGACATTATACACTCACAGTATAGTCATTTTTATATGTCGGTAGTTCAAGGACGAGGCGACATGTTATAGTGTCATCCTGTCTTTGCTTTGTTGTGACCCTGTGCTTCA